>JAQIWI010000224.1:0-48654 GCA_034698825.1 Deuterosminthurus bicinctus | reverse complement strand
TATTCCATTAATAAGAGCAAGCCTGCCTTCAAATTTCCTCGGGTCACCAGTCACCACACTCAGACTTCATTAGTCTTTCAGCACAGCTGCTGAGATGAAAAGACTAAGTCGTACAGGAAATTGAAGAGACGAGCTTGGTGTGGAAGTCCGCAGGATATTGTCTAAATACCAGGATAATGATTCTGATGATAATTTTGATTGTAAAGGTGGCTAGGGTATGGCTATTTACCTCACAGCCCTCAAGTACTTGAAGCATGTCAGTTTTACATGTAGGATAAGCCAAAGTACTCTGTCATCCATTAATTAAATTCCTAGCAATAATTAGTGACATTGTTGATAATTAATCATGTGCACTCCAATTATTGGAAATTTCACGCAAACAAGAATTTGTTTGTGAAACGGAGCAAGGTGAATCAACATACAGTTTATGTGACACAACACAACGAGGGCTTGGTCGAAATCTTCATGTAGTAATTATTGCTCATGCTAAGCGCTTTTCATCTTCTCAATTATCGTTACAATTACTATGACAATGATTTCCTTTGATGAATATACTGGTTACACATATCTTCTAAAGAACGCTATTGTCCAGGTTATTATCATTGTATGAACTAATAATATTATATTATTCATATATTAAAAAGATCTTAGGAGGATAAGCATGTGAGATGTGTAAGTAGGTGAAAATAAAATTCAAAGGGATTTATGCCCACGTCATTGCCTATTCATGAAATGCAGTCTAGAATCCGGATGTAGACAGTCGAGGATGCTCCATCTACATGAAACGTTGCATTGTCATCATCACAATCATCTGCTCTGGTCCGTAAGCCCACAATAACCTCCGGCAGCTCCTCACTAATCAAATGCTGAGCCGAGCACGACCAGCTCATCTATAACAAGTGGCCCACTACAGTGGCTGTGAACAAGTTGTTCCTGGAGCCGCCGGCGAATAAATTCACGTCTCCAACAACTCCACACAGCCACAAGTTCACCTCTAGCCTCATCTTCCACTCATTTTCATGGAACAACTTGCTCCAATTTGTCCCTCCGTGCTTCGCTTGAGATAATCCCAAGGACTTTATGGACTCAAGTGATAAGACAATTTCACCTTCCTTCCACACGGCATGACAGTCTGGAGTGAGAACTTGTTAGTCGTTCAAGACAGAGGAAACACTCGTGATAATTGCCTGCGAACATTCGTCCCGGGGGATATGACCTCCTCAGCAGAATTATGATTAGCTGCCCCTAAGCGCATTAGATGAGAGGAAGGAGATGTTTGACGGCTCCCCGTCAGCGCCCTTTCGTCCTGCTGATACAACCCAGCATTTTTCCACATGGACAGAGTAATGGGCAGCATTAATCTTCTCCTGCCAAAAGAGTCTGCACAGCATGAGATGATGATGATGATGAGCGAAGGAAAAGATGAAGAATGGAGGAGGGAAAGTGCTGACCATTATTCCTTCTCTGTTGGAGGAGCTGACAATGAGAAGATGGAAGACGAAACGGAATGGATTCATCCAGCCTTTCAAATTCACATTACATGGACGTATAGCGATGGAATATACTGCAGTAGATTCTGTACAGACAGACAAGGTCGGACAGCAACAGTTATTCATCGCTCTCTTCTCCCTCAATTCCCGTCTCGTCTGCACGGTGAAGTGGAAGCAGCCAGTTTGTCGAAGAGGAAACCAAGAGGAATGGAATATTTTGATGGGAAACTTCTTCAGGTTTTCACCACAGGGAATATGCGACGGGGTGAAGTTACAAATGTTCAAAGAGTTCAGCGGCTTACCTCGCGACAAAGCTGCACTCGACCACACACAATGATTCGGGTCAACTTGCGAAATTTTACATCCGACAAGCCATCACGACCGAATGCAAAGGTTCCTCGGTAGCCCACAGTGATGAAACCTGCCACCTTGCTTTCACCTGTAACCACAAAAGAATAGTAAATGACCACAATGTGAAATCATCAGCTAATGCATTTGTCATATAGCAATATTCTAGTACACAATACGCTTCTGCGACGCTCCATACACAACAAACGTATACAGATGAACACGCTCTTTACACCACAAACACGGATGGCAAACGACAGGACGGAATGGAATGCTCAGGATGGAGCAGTTGAATATTCTCCGTCCGCCTCGGCGCCATGCAAAGGGTTTGACAGAGATCCGACCGAATCACTATTTTTTTCTCATTGTCACCTCTTAGTCATGTACCTTTGATATTCATATGACATATTTCAATGAGTCCCACAACTGTGTTCGACAGAATGCTACACAAAATAAACTTAGACTATTGGGACAACTTGTTGCCAAGGAAAATATAGCTGAGTCCTCAGTTTAGTTGCTAAAGAGAAGATTTGAAGCTCGTTGTGGCTGTAACTTGTGGAGCGGGCAGCGATGATAACGGAATATGATGTCAGAGATGACATGACAGGAGGAGGAGATAAGGGAATTTGGTGGAGGCCTAAGAGGATGTCAAGCTTGTTCCAGTAGTTATGTTATTGTTTCCTGCCTTCGGACATGAGGCGGTTGGACGTGGATGATTTGTTAGAGAGGACAGATACTTTGTGACCAGATGGAATTGCTAGGGCTGTCAACGGATGGATAACGTATTGCTCCTTCCCTTCCACTAGGGTCGGCGTTAAATAACAATCCTCCGAGGATGCCTTGGAAGTAGGAGGAATTGCGTGCGCATTTGAACTAGTGCTGCTCACCACTTTGTAGTCGATGACTCGATTTCTGGTTATTTATGAGCCTTTCCCAGTAATCGCTTCCTCCTGTCCCACCAGCGCCATAGCCATTCACTCGCAAATTCGCTCCAAGAAGGGCGACATACGCTTGCTAGAAAGGGAACAGGGAGCGCCTGAGGAGACTATTAAATGGCCCGTGTCTCTTCAAGAAAAGCTCTTCGCTCGGAGGGCACATTCTCAAACTTTCCTCTCTGCACATGCACTATGACTAACTAAATGAAGGCGTGTTCATTGTCCGTGACCCACCAAGGAAGAGGAAGAAAAGTACCGAATAGTATGTTACAAGTAAACGAGTACGTATATATGATACTTCCAAAAGCCAATAATTCCCATTGACAGTGTATCTACTAGTTCCATGTCACGCATGTAATACATTAGTCTGACTTTTAAATATCACAGTATTAGTCCCACATGGGAAGATGAAATAGCATGTAGATGTGTGTATCATTTGGGAATCAAATGACCCATACATCCATCCGGAGTCAGAGGAACCGAAAGCTATTTTATGGATTATTCTGTCTACAAACCATTGGAAGAATATCAAAAAGATGTAGCATGCTGTTATTGTGCGAATAGACGGAATTGCGGAGAGCAATGAGACGAAAAAGGAAGTTGTATCTTCAGCTGCTCTTCTTCTATTCTTCGCATTATTGTTTTCTTCTTACTTGCAGAGTTGAAGAAGTAAATTTTAGTGCGCCTTCTTCCCCTTTGCCCCCGTGGGGACGAGAAATGCGAAGAAGGTGGAGGTTACTTTAGCTCCCTTCTCTTCGTCATGCTTTGCGAAGTAATTGGGAAAATTCTTGACTGGAGGAAATTGATGTGCCACTGGTTTTTCCGAGTTTGTCAGAGAAATAAATTCCGTTGTGAATGGTGCCAATGCATTCCTCCTGCCTGTAGATTCTCGGTGAAAAGTCATTAGGAATGCTGAAGACAAGGACGTAATTTTGTCGACAAACGGAGTGAGGCCAAAAAAAACTGCCCCTCCTCCCCCCTCACTCAGTATGATGACAATGAGGGACACCCCTATTCTCTCTCTCTCTAGAGTCTGTCAATGAGCTGGCAGCTTTCCAGAGACTCAATTCACTTCCCTTCATCCACTTTCTATGCCTGATCTACACCAAGAGGAACACCGCGAGACTTGCGGAGTGAAATTCTGACCTCACAACTCATATTCTCACATTAACATTCTCTTCATCTTGTCCTAACTTCAACCCATTCATATTAACAACTAAATCGGCAAGGAGCCAGCAGGTCACTTCTAGACAAACTGGGCCAAGGTGCTCTCCTGTCGTGTATACCTGTGCAATGTTAATACGGGACCTGGGAGGGATGATAAATAGCTTTACTTATTTCTACTTTCACTCCACTCACAGTACCGAAGAATCCCGCTATGTTCCCTCAGCGCTATGTTCTATCTCTTCAGTGATAGCCTGAAGCTTAATGGAGTCAATGCAACTCCAGTTTCCCTGGTAAAAATTAACTTTTAAAGGAAAAACCTACGTGAGTGCACATCGATAAATAACTTACATGGACTTACATGTGTTTTCAATTGTCGTTGATTAATGCTATGAGTGAAATAATCATTTCATTAGCCAAAAGGGAATCAAAAGCAAAGTAAAGCCTTACGTATATTAGATTTATTCAGCCCATTCTTACAACGAATTACGATTGTGAGTAGGCCATTATGAAATGTGCAACATGAACTAGAGTTCATTGGAATTTCTAGGGGACATGATTGAGTAATTAATTAAGCTGAGCATAGCATCTGCGTAGTTTATGTCTCTCTTGAATTTGGTTGGATGTGGGATTTAGGAAACTATACGCGTATACGTAGGCCATTTCTCTTTTCTGAGTCTTAAGTCTAACCCGCCTTATGGGACCCATTCCAGGCCACTACAGCAACATTAAACACATCTAATGATAATCCATAAATTATAAACCCTTAAAATCGGCTCAAACTTACTCCCTTTGTAGAGTCAGATATAGAGATCTCAATCTCAATCAAGACTGACAGACGGGAAAGGGAAATCGGAAAAAGTATGACATGGGATTGAGAAAAAATAAATTCTTTGTAGAAATTTTTTATCGTTGTCGTTCCAAATTCTTTTCTGAGTCTTTCACAAATGGTACCCAATTTAAAAATCCCATTCGTACCATAACCTTGATAACCCCTGATCCAGAACCCCTCCAGACGAGAAGGATCTAGGGCTGTGTTGGATTATCCCCGCAAACGGCGGGTTTATCTCTGAGGTACTACAGTATGATTTCCGCGCACGCTTCTACCATGAAGCGACTAAATGAAAGACAATAATGATTGAGCAGGTTCCATTTTAATGCTGAACTGATCAAAGGACGCTTTGATTTGTCAACCCTTTCTTTCCCCATTAGCTTCAGATGTGTCTACACAAAGCAGCTCCTCTCCCTGCTCCGCCTTTCATTGCATTCAGGCAGCCATCATGATCATTACAGCCGCAGCCAAGTCTGACCCAGTCAAAGCAACAAAAGTAATGACTCCTATGAGTCAAATTACCATCATCCCCGCCTCACCCCCGCCCTCCTTTTTAAATCTCCTGTTCCCACTTTGTTTCAAATGATTTATTTACATTTCAACAATTTATTCAAAGCGATCACATCTGATTTCCTACGGTCCTTTCACACTGTCTCCACCATGGAAAAATCCTGCTGGAGCAATCCACTGGAGCATGGAAAGGGATACAGTACAGTCAAGTCCAAGTTTCTTTCAAATTCAACTTGTCAGAAGCAGGTGAGATTGAAATGAACAGGTACAGGCCTCAATTCCACTACGCCGAGCACTTGACTTTATCATTCAGCTCGGCCGACCAGATGAAAGAGGATAACTACATAGGAACTGCTAGGGATATTCAGTTATGAAGAACCATTCAAGTATTGCTTCACTTCGCATAAAGAATTATTATTGTACGTCCAGTACTGCTCCCATGGGTCCGTACTGTGTAGGAAAAAAGTTCAGAAGACTGCAACAAGGTATGGATCGCATAACAAACTACCATGTAATTTCAAAATATAAAATAGTACAGGACTTATTTGTTCAATTCATATTAATTTTAGTTCATTATGAGAACGAGGGAGCTATAATTCGCAAATATTAATCTTTTTCTTTCCTCTCAACCATGAATCTCAACCCAATAAGTCATTGCACCAAAATGGGGAAGACCCTAAAGACCTAATATATCATTCGTTCATTATTATTAGTGTCCCAATTTTTTCTCTTTTGTATGGGTGCGGGGTGGCGTGGGAGCCTGGAGGGAGGAATTATTAGGGTGCGGAGTCGTCTGCTATGTCTTCCCATCAACCTAGTCTATCTCACATCCGGCGGATTAATTGAAAGAACAAACGAAATAGGATGAGAGTTATTAGCAAATAAATGTGTTTTCTGCAGCTAAAGAGACAGTAGTTGTTGGAGAATGACAGTATGTGTCTCACTCATTCATGTCAATGCGGAAGGTGGAGACGAGACACAGGAAATGAGAGGAAATTAATGTTTTAGATGTGCGTGTGTTTGCGTGCATCAAGTCGACACGGTTAGGAGATTGGGACGATGGGAGTATAACTGACGAAGATTTGCTGAGGAAAGGGCCGTGAATTGGTCGTCTTCGTAATGGAAATGAGGGGAAGTGGAGCTTGAGAAAGTGGAGGAATAATGACTTGCATAATATTGCTTTAGTGTCAACATAGAGTTTGGAGAAGCGGGAGTTAGTAGTTGTTGTTACGAGCGAAGGGACTATATATGAGTGAGTGGATGACGCTTCAGTTTCATCCAACTTGAATTCCGCACTCCATCTCGCTCCTGCTCCTAATGCGCTCCACCAAGTGCCTCCGACTTTCTCCAACACTTCGCTCTGCCTTTCTCCTCGCACGTCTTGAACACGGTGGATGAATTTTACTATAGGAATTCAGACCTCCACGTCCACTCACATCTTTCCTCAGCGCCCTCCACTTTCCCCTCGCCTCTTCCTCATTCATTCCATTCTCTTCGTCTTCTTTGGCCTTATTCTTTTTCTTCCTCAGCCCCCTTCTTCACTTTACTTACTTGGATTCCTTTCCAGCGTTGGAATTCAACTCGTGGTTTCTACGCACTCAAGCTATATCGTGTATTTTCAATCTATTCCTCCATCTTGCTCGATGGTGGCGGTTGGTCCCCACCCACCCTGCACCACTTCCACAGTGGGACTTTAATGAAATTTCCTCTACTTGTCACATTTGAAATGTAAATAGCAAGTCAAGTCTCCTCCTCCTTATCAGCAAAGCATTCCTATATAGTTCTGTCTGTCAACAATTTTCTCCAGCTCGGTCTATTTTCTGTGTCACATGGAACACTCAACTCTTGTAAACCGATGGTGCTCCTTCCCCTTTTATTTCTCACCACTCCACACATTCTTATGGCACGTACACGAATCATTCGGACCTCCTCTGCAAATCCCTGAGCGGAAATTTCCAGCTCCCCATCATCCAGCAACAAGAAAATTTACCCGGACGACTTTCTCTTGTTGCACAAAGCAAGGAAGATGGATCTTGATGTTGGATCTTTCACATGATGGAAGCTATTGGGGGCAGATGCAATTATTCGTGGCGCCTAGATGAACCAGTTGATCAAGCCGTTGCTGCTTTTGACAGTTGACAAAGGGCAAACTTCTTATTTCAACTGCCGGTCTGCTCAAGAAGGAGTAGGAGGAGAGGACGAAAGGGAAATGCCTTTAAAGGGACGACGACAGGAAATGATTAACGATGATGAGGTTTTTTCTCGACTTGAGTCATGTTGTAAAAGTAACCGTCGGTGAATAGACGAAAGTGGGTGTAGGAGAGATTTTAAAAGATTTTGGGGGGATTGGAAAGTGGGTCGTATGACAAGGCTGTCGCCGCCGTTATATCCACTTCCATTCATTACGTAAGGGAGGAGATACAAAGTCGACGGCCGACTGACAATGATTCGTTATAGTTGCATGCGGAAGCAAAAGTGCTGAGAGGCTTTTAATGAACCGTTTTCTTTGCCCTGCGGGAGGGAGAAAGAGAACTGGGGAAAAAAGGAGATTATAATAGCTTCAGTGACTTACTCTCAAGGAAACGAACAAGTCCTTCCAGCTGAAAAAACTCCGCCTCGCCCCGGAGTCGTGCCTTCTCATGGAAATTCTCAGGGAGAATCACGGTCTGGTTCCTTAGGTAGTCCAAAACGTAGCGGAATAAGACACCGTCTCTGTCGATGAACACTTTCCCTTTGCCATCCCGTGGAACGGCCTCCACACCTGCAATCGTAATTAAAAACCAGGCGTCACTTTCATCCAATACTCGGCTTCCCACTCTGCAGTCTAATTCCCTTCACTTATTCAACAGTCAGTGTTGGGAATGGAAACTGTGCCGTTTTCCAAATCCCTCCCATTTATTTTTAACCCACCAACAAAGTTCAGTTCACTTCTTATTAACTTGGCGATTATATGAACCTATGTGAGCCCAGTAAAACTCGGATGATTTATTCTTCAAATATTTACAGTCGAATTGTTCGCCTGAAAACATCCATTTTAATTTTCCACCCTAGGGATTCTGAATGATGATTCCCCACCATTTCCGCAACTTTTCCACCACACGTATTTAGTTTGGCTATGGAACTTGTCAACACTGCCGCAACCCAGTCAAATCTCATCGCACATTCCTAACTTTTCCTTGCTCCTAAGCTCTCTTCCTCTCTCATCTCCAAGTTAAATGGCCTCCACCACCAGCATGTTTCAACAAGTTAAGTTTCATTTCCATCTTGTCCTACTTCACTCCTCATTACCATCATGACCAGGAGGAACTACAAGAGATGCGGCGGGACGGAGGCCTCAAATGGTTTGAGGATGAGCTGGAAAAGAACAGGTGTGATTTAATTTGGCAAAAAGGACAAGTTGTCAACATGAAATGCTCGGAATGGCTCTGCCTGATTAATGGTAGACATGGTCGCTCATAAAATCCCTAACGGCGCTCGCTCCACATTCATGTAAATCATCATGGAGCTCCCCTGCTACACTTACTCCTCACCAAATAAGCTTATTCACATATATGCTCCATCACAATCCTAACTTCACTCCGGCTCATATCCCACTAACCTGTTGACACTCACTCCCCAATCTCATTCCTATGGCTCCAGCATCTCTACTGAATCCCTCAGTGGGATTCACAAAAAACTAAGTAAGACTCTCGCTCCTACAGTCCCAATAATTCTCCCTGTATTCCCCTCACAGCTGACCAGCTCTATAAATCCAACCCAAAAACTGGGGGAAAAAACAGTCTGGAACTCTCCATCGCAAACAGAACAAGAAACCTAGCTGAAGGCTCCCGGGAAGGCAAGTTTAATCTGATCTTATCACAGTAGAATCAACACCAATGAAAAACATTACCCCATGTTGGAACTTTTGTTCACGTAATGGAGCAGGAATTGTGTTGCGGAGCAATAAGAATCTGTCCCGACCAAGTGGGACAAATGGAATTGGAGTGAGAACTGAAGAAAGAGCAATCTACTGGAGGAATGGAAGCGTGAGTGAAATGTTGTGCACACGGATGTGCTAGAGGTGGAAGAAATTTTATTGGAACTGGAACCACTCAACTCCCACCCAAAATTCTCACTTAAGGACGGAGCAACAGAGCATGGCTATAGAGAGTCCAGGACGAGCATGGATGGTGCACAGGAGACAGAAAAAGAAATTAAAGCATGTTCTACTATATAGTCCCAGTCCTTTCCCAACATCCTTTTTCTCCCTAATTCTTCCGCTCTAAAGTTCCCCTACCACCTGTCCATGGGATCACAAGAGAGTTTTCTTTACTCCAGTCCCAAGTCCCAACCTCCTGCTCGCATTTTATTCTCTTGCTATAAGGCAACTAGATTGATCTACGACGACAGGACAGGACGGGATGCTCACTCAACTGACCCAGCCCCATCGTCTGTGCATTTTCATTACAACACGGCAGTGCTCCGGAGAGGATAGAGGAAGCTGAGCAGGGAATAGGATACTTTGCTGGATTTAAATCCACATTTAAGTCAGCAGGGGGAGGACGGAGCTGAGGGAGATATTGTGCAGAGAAAAGAGAACAAGGTTGGCAATTATTTGGGAATCGGCAATGTGGAATTCCGCAATAAACGAAAGAAAGCCTTTTCATTGCAAACTGAATTGAGGGAATAAATTTTTCACAGAGTCACTTCCCTCCTGCACATGGCTCGTCTTTTATTTGAGCAGCCGTCGTAATAAAAAAAGGGAGCAAGAGCTTCAGAGTGGCATGGAGGCAAAAAAAAGCAAGTTTGAAAGGACGATAGAGTTTGAGGATAGCTTTGCTTACAGTCACCTTCAAGCTTCAATCTGCTTGTCCCAGCAGGAGTTGTGTTTTGTGCACTACTTGTGCCCAAGCTACTACTACAAGGATTCCTACTCATCCCACTCTACCCTTCCTTTCCTTGTCCATCCATGTCAGCAGCTGTTTCAGCTCCTTGTCAAGTATTTGTTTTTCGCCTATTGACATAGAAGCCAGGGGAGTGAGAGGAAAAGGAAAGAGAAGCTGCCGTATCTTTGGCTGTGAAAGCATTGTGAGTGAATGCAAATTACGCAGTCATGAAAGCAGAACTGTTTTCCTTATGTACACAAGACCCTTATCCCCGGCCACTCTGTCTCGAATCGAGGGCATCCAAGCTCCTTTACGCCTCCTCACTCTCCAACTCTCCCACAGAAAGGCAACAAAAATAAAAAACATCGCTCCTCTCCTCGCAACAACAACAACATCCTTCCTCTTCTTTTTTTTTCTATCCTCATCTTCTTTGGCGTGTCTTCCTCTCGTCAAGCAGCAGAAGAGGCCTCACAGGAGGATCATCCATCACTAATTACCTCCTCAGCACTCATTTCCACCTTTCAAGCCCCTGCATTCAACAGTCTCATGAATGGAATTGCAATGGGGACTATATACTACAGTCAGTCGTCATTGCAAACCATTCTCGCGCTCCACATGTGTCCTTAACTGAATCCAGAAGGCTCTGAGATGTCATCATCCATTCCTTTTCCCTTCTCGCCTCGATTCACTCAGCTGGATCAACTCAGCGAACACTTTTAGCCTCTTCATTTCCCGCCATCAGCATCATCATCATCAACAACATTTTTTTTCTTCCATATAGGACTCTAGCATCATACCGCCATTCGCCCCCTTCTCAACGACCACCGATCATTGGGATAAAATCCGAGTCGGAGCCACCATTTAGCACTCTATTCATAGTCCATCATGAAGTCATTCTTGTGGAACAGGGAAACTATTGGGCTGTAAGAATGTCCAGTGGGGCATGGAAGCCACTGCGCCGAAAAGGAAGTGATGCGTGAGACAAGTTCCTATCTTTCCTTACAAATTAATTTCCCCACTAAATATCGCATATCACTGTAAGCAAGGATGGAATGACAGCTGCGGTGACTCGCTCCCCCCGCCCTCGTCAACTCTGTCAGTCCGGGCAATGAGTCTACGACTGAGTGAGAACCCAGTCAAGCGTTCAGTTTGCTTTAGAAAACAGAGTTTGTTCAAAGATGGAGCAGGCCTAAGTAGTGCTGAAAAGTGTGTGGCAGGGCAAAAACTTTATTCATCCCAATCACAACAAGTATATGTAATGAAAATGCATTTGATTCCTTCCCTAATGAGTACCATATTGAATACAAGGAGCATGAAATGATCAAACTTGGGCAGGGAACGGATAATAGTCACCAGTTTGCTCTTTGTCGCCCTTTCCTCCTGCTCCTTCCTTCTATCAACACCACCACCACCGTCGTCCATATAAACTCGACAAGAGGTGCTGGGGCGAAGAGGTCTCGCTCGGATGGCGCTATGGAAAGTTAGAACGCCTTATCAATGCGGTCATGATGATGATCAGACGGGCGTCGGCAGTTGTACCTGTCGTCTGCACGTAGACAAGTAACTGCCGAAGTAACCTGTCGCACTGCCGAGATGAAATAAGTGGAATGGAGAGGATGTCGGGAGCGAATTAAGTCGAGCCTTTCAAATGTTCATGAGATGACAGAAATCAATGAACGTTGGGGAAGCCTAGTATATAGTATAACGCTGCTGCTAATAATTAGCAGCAGCCTTAGTGAAGCTTTCTTAGTGGCAGCAGTAGCTTTGAGAGGAATCAGTTGGGTTGAGCATACAGAAGAAACAAAGGAGGCTTCCATTACCTTCCTTGAGGGAAGGTGATGGTGGCGGGGTAGGTTTAAATATGATGGCAATCAGCCTTCGGCCGCAGTTTCTATACGTGACAGGAGCATTAGGCATGTGAGAATGTTGTGTGGAGGAAATCCCTTTCGCAAGCCGGGATATGAGAGAGAAAGCGAGCGGATATGGATGACTTATTTCCTCATCACACGTAATATGAGGATGGGATCCAGCATATTATTAAACTTGCCATAACCAGCAAAAGCAAGGAGTGGATGGCGTAAAAACTTCTCGCTTTCATTACCCGCGAGCTCCACACACCGTCAGTTCTTCCTCCTCTCTCCCAATTTCCCTCGATCATCAAGCAACAAAAGCAGCCAAAGCCTTTACATCTTCCAAACCACATTACTTTTTCACCAAGTTTTACCTCTTTGTGAGGCCAAAGTATACGTGAAATGAACGACGCAAGCACAGATTGCTCCAGACCAAATCCATATAGCTTGTCCTGTATTTCCCAAGCAACAAGGGTTCAAAACCAGACTTTCTCCTTCCTGAACCTCTGGGGAACCCATTAAAAAATCATCCAACAATTCTCATCATCCAAAAAGTCTATGTACATGCTGGGTCTTTGTACGGTAAAACAACAAGTTGAAGTCGAAGAGGGCAGGGCTGATGTGACGACTTTGGAGCCATTACGCTCGTCGCTCCCACGTCCTCTCAGTCAGTCTTGCTACCGTCTGGCACGCAGGCCGATGCATTAGAAAAAATAGCAGCATTCCGTCCCACAAAACATTGCCGAGAAAGAACTGAATTCCACCTTTGCATGCTGACAAAAGGGCGGATGAGGCCCGATGGCTGTTCCCACCAGGACCGTTGTCTGTTGCTCTGCGTGTCAAGTGGATGACAGGAGCCCTGAGGCAGTATTATGTCAGGGGTCTTGGCATTTCAAACGAATTCAAGCTCGGGGGAGACTGGAATTCTCATGGGCGTAAGAATTTCCTCTGTCTATCCTGTGCATCAACTATGAGCAGCAGTAAACATTCACTATGGTAAAGGACCTAACTTGAAAGCAAGAGCAATTCTGCGGTAGCTACTTCAAGTGAAAGTCTCAGAAATGTTATTTTCATGTCTTTTAATTTCTCTTCTTTTCCAAGTCGTTGTTCTTGTTGTCGAGATGAAGGGAATCCTTAGGGATTGAGCAAATCGCAATAAAGCGAGGAAATCCGTGGAATCATAACCGCTTGCTGCTACCACCATGAAGTGGAAGTGAAGATCTCATATTCCCCTTTGTGGTTCAGAATACTACAAGCGGTTGTTTGAAGCAGAAACCATCGGGAAATTATTGCGTTGAAAGGAGGAAAAGTAGGGAGAGATTTCTGATGAATTTTTGATGAAATTTGCTGAATCTGCTCAGTCCCACAAGTCCTCTCGCACGCTTATCAACTCCTTTTTAACGGCATCTCTTCTCCAGAACAACTCATCCGCATGTGTTTGAATTTTACTTTTGTGGCTCCGTATATAATATTGACTTTATCATTGGTAGCAATGCCAGCATCAGCAACATTTCCCTAACTTTCCATTTGCCTCACTCACAGGTGAGTGGATCTTCAAAGGAGCCACTTCTCTCTCCTTTCCATTCTTTTGTGCTGAAGAAAGTTGGCTACCACTCGATAGGAACGTTCCGATAACGTTACGTAACTGCCCCAACTTCCGTCACGCTCCACATTGCAAGCTGGAGCATGAGAAAGTCGTCACGTGTGAGTCAGCAAGTGGAAAAAAAGTTGGCTAATTTTTCCGACACAGGAAGGCACTTCAGACAGATGCAGAAAAAAATCAGAGAGGCAGTATTCAATGGAAGAATCCCGAAGAAAGTGAAAGAATGTTAGGCTCAAGAGGTGCTGGTGGGTCAACAGGTCATCAGCAAACTTGAATCATTCCCATAGGAGTGTTACATGAAAAACAGAGCACTCCCAGTGCTGGGAATTGGAGCTTTGCAGTCTTGGCAAATCTTTCATCGGTCAAGAAATTGTTCAACAGCTTTTGTCTTTCAAATTTAATTATAATTTTACTCTACAAATTATTCATTTTGACCAAAGATTCGGATTCTTCAAAATCCTCAAAGATTCCTAAAAGTTTTAGTAGAAATTTCATCATGTTTTGGATGCAGGGGACTAGTGGAACACTCAGGATGGCGGCACTGGAAATAAATTGGATGGTGGAGGGGGCAGATGAATGGGAAGTGGAAAGGAATAAGGAAGTAAGTAAATGAGTTGAAATGACTTGGCTGGAATAATGCAGAGGAGCGGGTAGAAGTAAGTTAAGTTGCGAGAACAAGTTTGATGGTTGCTGGGACGAGGATAAGGAAAGCATGATCAAGTTCTCCACGGCTGTTCCTTGTCAAGCTATTTGGAGGACAGTTGGAGAACTGACTGCATGTGATTTAAGAAGTTGATAAAATATGCCTACAAGATAGGAAATTCGGTGTAAATAATTGACGAAAAGTGTGAGTAAAGAAGTAGGACTACGAGTAGGAAGAAGATTGCTCTGCTAAGAAAGTCGCTCTGTCCAGACTTCCCATGGTCCTTTCTCTCCTCCTGACTCAATGCAGACCACGGGGCAGCTTGGAGGGAGCATGTGGCTGGTAAAATATTGGAAGTAACTGGAGTCACATTGAAATAGGATTGGAAAGTGAGTTTTTCCAGGGATCAACGGAGCAGAATGAGAATATAGTGAGAGGACGCTCTTTATGTGTAAGGAAATGCAGAGGAAGAATGGAGGAGTCAATAGTTTCATTCCCATCGTAGCATCCTCGGCAAAGTTTGAATGGCGAGGCCATGCCTGGCGGAAACCATTTATGATTCTCTTGTTGTAATCAGGACGGGAAACTAAGCTCATACACACTGCTCAAGCAACAATAGTTTTCCTCCCTTATTTACCACGACCACCAACAACTTTCTTCTCACTCATCATTCCCTCCGGAATTCACAGAGATTTGGTCCATCTGGAAAACTCTCATCCTACAATAGCCCCTCCTTCTCTTTCTACAGCCAATAATTACTCCAAAGTCACTTCCTCTACATGCTCAAAATTCATCTCTTGAAATAAGTTTGCTGAAAAACTTTGCGAAATATTCCCTTCCATTACTCCTCTCTCTCTCTCTCTCTCTCTCTCAAATAATAATCTGCTGCCTTGCTCAAAAGCTCTAAAACGTCATCGGCCTCAATCCCTTTCCTCTCCCTTCGTGCTTCGAAACAACCAATTGAGAGCAAAAAGGGAAAATAATTCTCAGCGCCGTACCTACTACAACACAACAACAGCTTTACTTTCAACAAGTTGTGCACCAGTCGACCATGATAATAGAATAGACCAAGCATTGAGCTGGAAAAACTTGGCAAGTTCCTTTACTATATACATACGCCTCCCCTCCACTGTGCGGGCGAAGGTGAGCAGAAAATAAAACTTTCACCATGGCTCATCTGTACAGCGTCACTCGGATGCCTTGAAAGAAAGCAAGGAAAAGCTTAGCAAAATTTTCAGGTTTACCTTGCGAGAAGATGTCGGCCAGACGACCCGGCTCCTTCCTCAGGGTGCTCAACTGCGTGGCGTAGAAAACTCCGCCGACGTTCAGCTCAATCACAGGGTCATTTTCCATCATCTCGGCTCCAAATCTTCCGCTGTCTCGTATCCTCCTCGTGTGTTCTTGTCGCAGACACTTTCCTCTGCCTTTCAGTGACACTGGTGCTAGGAGGAGCACGTGGAGCGAGCTCTGTCCAGATCTATCCAATCCCACTGGATTGAGCCAACCGAGATTTCTTCCGCACAGATGATGATAGCTCGATGATGACCACCTCCCTTGCAAAATCACGCTTCAGCTGGAGCACGAGTCATTGCTCATCCCACATCAACTTTCTCCTTGACAACTTCAATGGAAACTCAGTCTCCCTCTGGGCCTTCCTTCCATCCACTTGTCACGGTAACAAATGCTTGAAATTCAAGAGGAAGTTGATGATGTCAACTGAAACACCACACTGACTGGTGGTTAGTTTGAAAACAACTGCGCTGGCTGTTTACTTGAAAACCGAACGTGATTAATTGGCGTCGGGTTTTCTCCAGCGCGTCAACATACACACAAAAAAATGAACCGGGAGCACAGTCACTGGTGCTTGGCTTCAGCAACAACTTGGGAGCTGAATACTTTTGTGCCCTCGCAGGTGAAGGCACGCAAGGAACATCCGAAGCTATCGGCTTCTGGAGAACAACTGGAGGTACGAAGGAGTTGGGATTGAGTATAGACTCGGGCGGATTTGCTGGAATGAGAGTGAGCGAGAGAGGCTTACTCAGTTCTCATGCTTCCTTCAAGCCCCTGCCTGCTCCACATTGAAATAACTTTTGACAACAGTTTCGACTCCATATATCCCTCGCCTCTAGAATCCATTCTTGGCTCTCTCGTCCTCCAGGAAAACTTTGTGAGAGGTGGAAGATGGGATACATATGATGAGAGGAATTATACTTGGCCCTCATCATGTCCCGCATAATCCAATTCAAATCAGACCTGCCATCCCACTACAGCACTCTCTTGACCGCTTGGTCAGTTTGCAAAGCAAATGGGATCCATTTTAATCAGTTGTTTCACATGGATGTGTCCAGAGATAAGGGAATTTACGAAGAGAAAGGAAGATGGGAAAGATAGGTGGATTTAAAAGTGGCCAACATTATCTGCGAGATGCATTCTGCCTTGAGAACAGCGCCTACTCAAAGCTTCTTCTCTCTCCACACGTTGTTCGGAAGTTGGAGACTATTGATCTAACTCAGCTCACTCCATCCTATCACACGAGCCAGCAAAGCAGACAACTTCCCCTGCTTCAGCTTCCATTCCGCATCCACACACACACATTCATCCCGAAAGGGAGTCACCCATCCAGCGCTCCAAGGAATGCCAATGTCGCCAAAAGGATTCTCCCATAGAGTCAAGTCAGAGTGAAAGGGACTTGAATTTTCAAACAGTCCTTGTTGTTCAACAGGAGCCAAAAATCTTCTGGGATCCCTGCAACCTGAGCAAACAGTCGGATTTAATGGAGCTTTAATGCATATTGAAAGGCGCAAACGCCACAGCAACCTTATACCATCCTATTCGCACACGAAATCTTCAAAAGAAACCTAAAAGCGCCATCTCTAGCCTTTGTTACTGTCCTGTGGGTGTCTTCCTCAATCTTCATTAGATTCTTCAGCAACGCAATAACAACTTGAGCCAGCAATCATTGTCAATTATTAATTTAGATGAGCTAAATTGAAACTTACAAGTGCTTAACATGCCTGAATGTCTTAGTAACAAGACTCATGTTAGAAACCATTAGGTTTTTACTTAAGAAAAAAATGTCAAATCCTTGCGCTATTGGATATTGGATCATTGGATGGAATGAGTAACGAACGGCAGGTGCAGACAAACAGATCTGTAACAACTGTCTCAAGAAGCAAAAATCACGAGCGAGCAAGACTTGCTCAAGCAAGTAGTTTCGCTCTTCTGAATAATTCCCATCCAATGCATTGACTTATATAAGAGCGCAAAAGCCCTGTGGGGCGCCTGGGCCGTCCCTCACCAAGAAGCACCAAAGAAACTAACGGTCTATCACATCTGCAACATCTCGGAATCTAGAAGGCATACCCCCAGGGTATACATTAGGAGGATTTCCAATCGAAGCGAGTCTAACATAGTAGCAAATGCCCCGTGCAAATAACTTCTTCCTCAGAGAACTGATGGACCAGCGCAGAGATATGACATTTGCTGGAGTATTCCGTTCTAACAGTGTCCCAACTGGACGAACTGTCACAAAGTCTTCATACTTAAGTCTGCAAGAAGCTAATTGACGAAAATGTCCGGTCGGAAGAAATCAGGAACTCGTCGTGATGGTTTGGATAGCAAAATCGCAAGTGTTAACAAACTTGAGTCTATAACACCCTCCAGTTCAAATAACACCAGGCCCCTCTCGAATGACAAAGGACACAAAGTAGGGGCATGTACTACAAAAATTGGTAGAATCAACGAGAAATCCATACAACAAAGCAACAGAAAGTTGAAAGAGATAAGCAAAGCACTGAAACATGCTGAAAAGGTGACGTTGCCGAAATTGAGAGGGAATAAGACTTTACAGGCAGTCAAGTCCCATATAGCGTCAAAGCCAGAGAGTAGGCCAGGTAAATTTTTCAATTGTTTAGAACAACATATATATGTTTGACTAGATTGTGATTTTTGAAAAATTTCCAAAAAGATTTTTTTTTCGGCTCAAACGTAGAATCTCAGGAGAAGAAAGTAATGGGCGGAAGGATGAAAGTGAAGTACCAAGAGTCTCAAGGATTTTCTCCCACGTTAACTAAAAGCATCAATTTGGACGGGAGTACAGCATCTGAGTCCTCCGTGGTGAAATGCTTCAAAAAATCAATGAGCAGCAGCACATCATCACGGAGCGCTGCGATTAGTCAGAAACGTAGTCTCGTCGTCCATGGCAGCAGATCAGACACAATGCCGGCTCGAATTTCTCTCTCGTTGATGTAGGAAAGGAGTACGTGTAATTATTAATTGCAAGACACACTTTTCCATCTTGCAAACTTTGAGGAGAAAAGTTCTCTTTGCCACATTTATCCCCCTCTCACTTTGATGTACCTAATTAAATTTCCAAGGGTTCATATGCTTCGTGAAATCTCTCCGCTTTTCTGCAATAATCCCTTCGGCATCCAGTACATTACACCACCATGTCCCTTCTTGATCACTTAGGGAAATTGAATTAGTTTGGAAACGTATTACATCTTGTTCATTTTCAATTAATCCTTTATTGCGTATCTCTGCGCTCCTGCTGGTTAATGCATTATATCTTCACACAGATCTCACTTAATTGAATGGAAAAAGTTAACAAAACTTTTGGTATCCATGCTATAATAATTCTCGATAATAGTATAAGCGCTCGCTCCAATCAAATACTCAGTCTCAGCCTATAGAATCATAATAAAACCACATTTACGTCTCAGTCCTATTGCAATCATTTACAAGAACCTCGACTTACAGTAACGAAACTCACAACAGCTTCGAGTTCCCAGGACCTTTGTTTGTTTTATAGAGATTACTCTTACCAACATTTCACTCACAACAGATCTGCAACGATGAGGACAGTGGAGACTGCATGTCGAGATTCGGGATCATCTATAATATCAGATCTGACAAAAATCTATAAAGGTTTCCCAGTCATACATATGCAGCATGTATGATAACAATCAATGAGTGGACTACTGTAAGATACCTAATAATGGACAACAATTAAATCTATTGCGGTACAGTGGTAAACAAGAAAGCAATAAAATAACAAGAATCAAACTGATAATTCATTTTATCAGATCAAAATCACTATGGTGATGCATTCGCTTTTAAACCGCGACCGTCCGATTCCGTCAGATCTGCAGCTCGTACGACTTCTAGAATCCAGCTCCGTACAGAACTTGCACATTTTTAGTTAAGTTGGAGATGAGAATTGTACTGCAGACCTACTCTATAGGAAGTCCAAGCTTGGCTAACACGATTTGATGCCTTAGTCGAATCACTTCCCAGTACGCATCATCCACGGAAGCTTTGACTAATCCATTCTTCATATACCGAAGATAATTTAAGAACTCACAAACAGCAGCAATCTAAAATATCCATAGAAATCTTATTATTTGGGATTTGGAAAAACGGTGAAGGGTTGATGAACAGATGTTGCACTTACTCTGTCCCTACAAATGCGAGAAATATTGTACCATTCCTCGGTGTCGTAGGAAAATCTCATACGGTAGTGACAAATTCTGGGACAGCAGAGCAGAGCACATTCACTGTAGGCATAAAAGTTCGATGGTAATGAGAGCAATGAAAGGATTACGGGCGAGCGCATGAAAACTTACGACGGTGTGTTGCTTTTGCTTTTTTCAGGAACGGGCTCCAACCAAATGGAGTTTTCTTCTACGGCCTGTCGTAGTCGCAAAACTAAGGACTCGTTTGGAAAATTAAGACAAGGATTAATATCCTCGGTGTACATCTGCTGAAGAAACCTGCTTCTATTATTGTTGTGGTTTACAGTCAGCGTTGGCTCATCTCTCCAGTGAGCAAACATTTCATGAAACACTGGATCCACTTCACAATGAGCTCGGTCAAGTACATTCACACTAGGCTTTTCCCGTTGTTTCCTTCAGAAAGAAATCAGTGAATAGCTCAAATCAACTATCAGCTCAAATCCCTTGGTGGTACTAACTCAATTTAGTAATACTTCAAAGTTTCTTACTCTTTGCTATCTGGTTCGTCCTCACTTCGGCCGTACTGCAAATGATTGTGCGAGGGACACCGCTTGTGCTGCTTCTTAAAGATTGAGATTCCATTGCTGCCATTGGGTAAATTCGGTCGAGAAGGAGTTGATGTGATGAGGAGTGTTTTGAGTGCAGCAACTTCTGCTTGTAGACCGTCCAGTTGCATTTTGGCCTCTTTGAGATTCTTTTCAGACGTGACCTCCTTCATTTTGGCTTCTTGGACCATCTTATGCGCTTCCTAGAATTGGCACAAGTATAAAAAAAATCAGATCATATCTTGAGTCAGATGATGAATTAGTTGAGAATACACGACGTACCTGGAAAAGGGCTGCTGTCAGATCTGTCAATTCACCTTCGACTTGCTGCCGAATACCTTTCAATTTTTCCACTTCTTCATCTTTAGCCTTCAGCTCTGATTGAGCCTTGCGCAATTCCTCTTCCAAAACGGCCCATTTATTATCCTCTTTAGACTCTGCTTCGGAAACTAGAGAATCTGCTGATTTATCGTCCTCTGGACACAATTTGACACCATGTGGAAGACTGCTGCTTTTGAGATGTCGATTAGAGCTTTCCCCAGACGTACTCCCAGTCACGTTCCTTTCCTCTTTATCTTCTTCTTCTTGATTTTTCTCACATAATTTTGGATTCGTTGGGGAAGCTCCACTGACAGAGGTCACGAGTTCTTTTACATTTTCACAAGTTAATTGTGCTGGGGTTTCAGATCCACTTGTCAATATTTCTGGATCATCTCTTCTTGGCAAACTATCAGAATTTGTAGAAATATGGAAACTGGAAGGGACAAGAGGCTGAGAAATCTCTTTAATATCCCCTCCTTCGGTCATCTTGAACAGGAAGCTCAATGAGATTGCACGATTGTTTTGATGAATAAATTGGAAAAAAATGTTGTTTGGCAACTTCTATTTATCACATTGAAGTTTCAAAATACTGAGTATTTACTCTGGAAGAACAAGTATTTAGTTGAATTTCATCCACTCTTTCAATCCTCTCCAAAATCTGGACCTGGAACAAAACAAAAAACAGAGTCAAGTTGAATCCAAATATAGTAGAAATCAAAATAATGTTGAATTTAATGGAACTTAACACACGCACCAAAGATTCCTTGATCCACGACACCTCTATACAGTTGGCAAATATTTTGTAATCATAAAAACTGAGGAAATCACATGATGATACTAACATGGAAGAACCACAAATAAAATTAAATTTGAATACTACTCAAAAGAGTACAGAGAAAAAATTTAATGACAAGCAGGAAGTGGCCAAGTGTCACTTGCTCCTCCTCATCATCATCCTCATGATGACTTTGATATAAATAAATAACATTCAGATCTCAAATGACAAGGTTAGTCGGTGTGTATATGGAAATAAAATAAAGCGTGTGAACTTGTTCAAAAGTCTCTTTGTATGTGTGGAGGATTTGAGCAATATGGTTGATGGTATGCAAACAAGTGAAATATTCCACTCTCGAGTTAATGGCCACTTGTTGTTAAATGAAATCCGAGCTGGCAGACAAAAATCATGCCAGCATAAGTATAACTGAAGGGGAGAAAAACTTTCATTTTAAGAGTTAAGTGGGCTATCAGTTGTTGTTGTGAAGTTGCACTATACTCGCAGTCGCTCGTCGGTCGGCAGTCGCTCGCAGTTCACAGTCGGCTCGTCATACGGATCGGCCACTGCCTCATACACAAAATCCATTCAAAGCCCAACCAAATAAGCCTGCTCTTCATCTCAACAAGAAGAGCCCCAAAGAGAAATCCCTGTCAACATACCACAGAAGAGATCCACATATTCACACACACACACACGCATAACATAGATTCTTCATCCAGCTCTTTGAAAAGTTTCACTTGCTGCACAGGATAGGCAAACACTTTTTCATAAAGGCAATAGAGGCCAAGGGATAGCCAAAGGATTTTGTACTACAAGGGAAGGGTATGGGCTACAAAATCCTTCAGCTCATAACAATAATAAAATCTGGACATTTGAAGGTGACTTCTTGCTGCAGAAATATCCAATGCATTGTGAACACAGGAGCAAAGGCATGCAAATAATCTTCCACTCAGTTATACTCATACCTTACATTCAGTTTTTATTACTATTGCTATACTAGCCACAGTGTGAGGGTTTTTTTTGGCTGTGGAACAGCAGTCAGTGCATCATCATCCTTGTTGTGCATCAAGCTTTAACAGGCTTGCATAACAATGCATTCTAAATTTACTGGATGAGCAAATACATGACCAATGTCTGCATTTCTGCTTACATGCGGTCGGCAGACTGGAGAGATTATTAAAAAGGAGAGGAATATACATCAAGTTTCAAGTTCATTGTATGAGTATGAGTACTGGCAAGTGCTTGCTCCATGGAGTAAGGATTAGTTAAAACTTAGTCTCATATTGGGACAAATTTCTACAACCAGAGCCTCTTTAGCTCAGGGGCAGAGCACTGGTCTCGTAAACCAGGGGTCGTGAGTTCAATTCTCACAGGAGGCATCAAATTTTTGTTGCACTTGGAATTTTGGATACTGCTGCTGGATTTGTATATAGTATTCTGCATTGCAATTTTTGTGGCCCACGTCGTGTAGAAATGCTGTCCAGATTTAACTTTTTCACTTGGTGGACTGATGGGCTGAAAATCAGGGTCAAGAAAGAGGAGCACGTCCAGGAGCGTCAAAAGGATAAAAATAATCATGCGTATGATAACTGACAAGTGATTGCTTCTTGTGGTCGGAGTATTGAAGAGAAAAGATATCTCTGAAATAACAATTTTTTCTTGTGGGATTTAACATGGGAAATTTTCAGTTAGCAAAAGCGGACTGTTTGAAAAACTCTTACTTCCGACTTGCTATTCTTAAAACTCAAACTTTTATGGCAACATTTCACATCACCAGACAAAGGTGGGACCATTTGGAAACGTTCTATTTCAAACCAATATAGTTCCATACTACAACTGAACAACAAGTCCAACTCGACATGTCTATGTGTCATGTCATGCCATGTTCAGACACCACTGACTATTAAGAATTACGAATGAGAATGAGACATTTGGTTTTATACAGCCGAAGCTTGCTGATCTCAGTTAAGATTGACTTCCCATTGTGGCAATTAGTATTGAATAAAAACGTGGAAAATTTCCAACTAAATATGAAGGCCTTGCTAAATATAATGTAAAGTAATTATCATGAAAATTCATCATCATTCTTGAGAATGGGAAGCTTTTGTTACCAACTGGAAATGTTGCCGGAAATATTTCCGCAGACAGTTATTGATATTTTTTATGATTTACTATCATATTATGTTAGAAAAATAATTATGAAACCTGCCGAAATTTCCCAAAGAATTGAAATGATTCATAATCAATCATGAACATAAAATAAATATTAAAAATAATTCCACTTTTCCACAGAGAGTTGTTTCAATGCAGCCGGCATTAAGTCAGAATACTTTAAATCTTGCCACACTTTGGTGAGTAGCGGCAGAATAAACTTTTTGGGCCCTGGTTTTGATTCACTTTGACATGGACATTGGACATGCTGGAGGGTGCGAGCGAGAAGTAATTAATCATTTGTGGGTGTCTTTGCACGAACTTCTCTCTGTGGATAATATTACAGAGCAATGATTTAATTGGGGAGTACACATGAGTTGAGAAGAAAGTCTGGAGGAATTATTTGTGAGGACAGGTGCCGAGAAAATTAGCACAACAAGTGGAAGACAGAATGCTTGCAATTGGGAAGTGAACATTGAAATAATTGCACTTTGAAAATGAGTGGAATTAAGTTCGAAGTGCAGAAAGAATTTTTCCAGCCTCGTAACGAGAGGTTATACATCGTGACAGCGGTACATGCTTTGAACAACCGGAAGAAGAAATCTCTGTCGTACCTCTGTGTTGCGGGTAGCATCGAGCGACAACGTCGCTTTACTATTTATCTTGTAAGTCATGACATTTACTGACGATATCCTGACATGCCAATGCCAATCTACTGACATACTTCACTTTTCGAGTTCTTCTGTTAATGTCTGATGCAAATATGATTGCAGATCAAGAAATCGGAGAAAGGGTTCAAGCGGAAGCAAGAATGGACGCTGTCAAGCCTCAAAGAAATCAATTTCAAAAGTGCTGTAAGTTCCTCGACTCCTTCAAACCAGTTCGCTGCATGACAGTCACTGTAATAAAAATTTCTCTCTCCGTTTCCAGACTGTGACAGATTTTGAATTGCACCTGGAAAAATGTTACCACTGGGCAACGAGCACTGTGGAAGAAAAACATGCATTTTTTGGAATGTTGCATCAGGTAGGTCAATTTTTTTTACAGGTGCCATGTAGGATTTAATTTGGATGCACGGATCTTGATTTAACTACGAATTTCTTTGCCCTGTAGATTTGTTCACAGCTTCACCGAAGTCCCAAGTTTACCAACTATCAGCCAGAAGAGGTAGAAGATGACAGTCGTGCAAATATCGCCATCGTGTCCGTACCCAAAGACGGCCAGATTCTGGAGAGTGATGAGGACGAGTTTGGTCTAACCGAGAGAGAGGAAGCTGATCTGGAGAAAGTCTTAGGTCGGGCAGAAAACGCAGTGGTCAATGCGGAAGCATTTATGGAGCAACTTGCCAAAGAATTGTCTATTTTGGATGGGGTAGGTTATTATTCGTATTTTGCAAATTCTTGTAAGAGCTTGAGTCAGGTGTGGTGAACCGGTGCAAATTCTATTTAACAGGAAAATATCCACACAATTATGGAATCCGAGACTCAAGTGAATGCTTTGATGGCCTCAATAGACTTGTCGATAGGTGCTCTAGAAAATGTTGAATCAGAACTTCAAGCTTACGAGGATACGGTGATTCAAGTGAAAAACGCTGTGGAGAAAATAGAAGAAGAGAATACGCAGCTCGGAACAGCAGCAAAAAATAATCAGCTTCTGCTTGCTGAGCTGAGTAACTTGATACAAACTCTAGATTTTCCAGCTGGCTCAAGTATTCTCAATGCTGACCTAAGCTCTCCACAAGGTATAATGAAAGCGACTGAGGAAGTTTTCATTCTTAAAGAGGCCTTGAAATTAGAGGTAAATAATTTTAGTAGACTTGCTGTAGTTTGAGGTCTGAGTGCAGAGTGTGAAACATTTCTTAATGTCTACAGGAGAAAATCCACCCCGCTCTTCTGAGAATGCAAGCCGTCGTAGATCAAAAGCGAAGGTTGGAGAAGTACAAGAACAAATTTGCCCAAAATCTCATGTCCTATTTGGCCAATTTGTTCACACACTACGGAAACTTCTCAACAATGGATTCAGCAGTTTCCGTCCAAGGCTTCCGGCTAGTTCAGTTGGGTGCCATGCACCAGGAGCTATCAGCCTACACACAGTTAACTGGCTGGCTAAAATCTATGGACTTCGAAGCCTTTAGTCTACTCGTGAAGACCTACACAACTTCAGTTCACAAAATTTACGACAAAAGTATCCGAGTCCTGTTTGAAGAGGCGAAGACACGGATATCAGGACCATCCAACTCATCCAAATGTACTGTCTATTTACATTTATAGTGTTGGAGGACTGTAATGAAGGAAATTAAATTTTTAGTGGCTACTGGATCGACTGGTGACTTGAGAGTGAGGGGAAGATATTTTGGAAAGACAAGAGTGCTGGCAAATCGAGATGGGGATACTGAAAGCCAAGGATCTGGCGAAGGGTATATAACCCATTGAAAAATCCAGCCGTTGCATTTGCTAATTAGTTTTAATTATGTAGATCTGTGGATTCATCCGAAAGACAGCACTTTTACGACGTTCTCGAACAACTAATGGAGGGTCTTGAGCCAACAGTAAATGCTGAAGAGAAATTTATATCCAAATTTTTCCATATAACCGACCCAAACCCCACACAATCGGCTACTTCACCATCTAAAGCAGCTGGTGGGAACGAAACTCGTAGACTTATGACAGTTCTGTTTGGCTCCATTGAAGCCGAGTTAGTTTCCTTTTTGACACAATACGAGAAGTTGGAATCAAGGTGAGTGATGACATTGAGTAATTCGTCAACTAGTACAACATCATTGCTGCAAATATAAATAACACATTCACCCTACTTTACAGCTTCTGTATGGGCGCCATGGTGAGGTTAGGAAGCCACACATTGAAGCCTGAAAACGCCACAACTTACATCGGAATGGTCTTCGGAACGGTTTTAGTCCAAGAGAAGCGAAGCTTCGATCGACTAATGAATTCCTACGTCCAAATCATAAATGAAAGTCGTCTTCCACGTAAAATTAAACCTGGAATCCTAGCCTTTGTTACAGACTTTGAGGTACGCTTACATAACCATCAGATTCAGGCAGTCATATAAAATTTTCCCTCATCTCTCCTCCAGGATTTTGCGGTCATGGCTGAGACAATATTTGCCGATTCGGCACGACGAAGTGACCTTGAAAAGTGGTATGTTCGAATGCTCGCAGCTATTTTTGATACCATTGTACGCCTGTCGAATGAAGGAGGAAAAACTCCGGGGGAGGTGATTCGAATGGAGAATTTCCATAGACTTCATGCCATTCTGTCCAGACTGAAAGTGCCAGCTTTGGATCAGCAAAGACGTGATGCCAAATCCAAATACAATGAGTCACTCAATGCCTACGTGACCAAATATTTCGGGCGACCGCTAATCAAATTGAATGTGAGTTTGATAAATACCGAACATCATTCTGAGACGTATTGATGATGATAATGTCCTGGAATTTGCAGGAATTCTTCGAGGGTGTTCAAAGTCGTGTTAGTCAAGGGGTCAAGGAATCTGAGATTGGCTACCAGATGGCTTTCAGCCGCGCGGAGTTGAAGCGAGTCATCAAAGAATATCCGGCCAAAGAAGTAAAGAAAGGATTAGAGGCGCTTTACAAAAAGGTGGATAAGCATCTTTCTGAAGAAGAAAATTTGTTGCAGGTAAGTTTGATGATAATGATGATGATGTCAAACCTGAATGTGCGAAGAACCTACATGCAATTGTAATTGTAAATGTTATCAGGTGGTCTGGAGAGCGATGCAAGAGGAATTCATCGTACAGTATAAGTCCATCGAGAGTCTCATCGGCCGCTGCTATCCAGGAGCAAAGATAACATTAGAATTCACTATTGATGATATCTTAGTCTTTTTCTCGGAAATCGCTCAGTCTCACTAGGGGACTCCAAGGTGGGGGAGTTTATGAAACAGCTCGGCAAGTGGCAAATCCTGCTGTTGAGGCTATACAGAAAGTATACTGAAAAAGTTTATACTTTTTTCGGACGGGAGCAGCCCGTTGGGTGCTGTTTGTAAAATAATTGTTAGTAAAAAATCGCAGATGTTTTATTACTTGAGCTTTATAAGTACGAAAAGCTGCATTCAGAAAACGGTGAAAACTTAATCGTAGGACCTTAGACACTCGCTTCAATTCCATCACTTAAAGCCATCTTGAAAGCGATTTCCCTCACAGATTCATTCGCCACGGTGTCCTGGAGACAAACAAAGACTTCTCTGTGCTCGTCATACAGTCTCCCTACAACCCAGTAGTTGATTTTTTTCGCTTTCTTCTTATAACGTTGACCAGGAGGATCTGGGGGAGAACACGTAAAGAGAGTTCCGTGCTCGGTGACGGGTGCGATTGCTTTACTTGCCCACCTGTGGTTTCCAGCTCGGCGACTTAAGGTCTCCTGCAGTACACAGAAACAAATCAAGACCGCACTCTAACAGAAATCTTCGCACGAGAAACTTGTGGAGAGATTAATCTAACCCTGGAATTCTTAGCTTTACGCAATATTTCATGGGTTGTGCGAGCATGAAGCCGAAAGTTAGTCATTAGTTGGTGACTTATGTGATGAGCCTCCTCTTCGTGCGCCACTAGCACACCACGTCCATAATCCACCATGAGGAAACAGTAAACACAATTTTCTCGCATGATTCTGGAATCATTTAAAAAATTGTTAGCTGGAGTTCATTGGTGAACTGGCATTACGTTTGTCGGTCGAATTAAACGGAGATTTTGTCTTACACGTTCGTAGGAATGCTTTGCCGTAGGACATGACTGGAGAGGAAATTACCGCGATGGGAGGAAACCGTTTCGCTCCCGTCCATACTCTGCGATTACAAGGCACAATGTTGTGAGAACAACTATAGCTGAAGTTCAAGGAATTGAACTGGAAATCTTACTAATTTTGACGAACTTGCATCGCTCCCTGTTGTTGTTCCACTATCTCCATGACCATCCTTCCTGTCACTAATGCTACTTAACTTATCAGTGAGGCTCTGCAGGGACTGCTTCAAATCTGCAGATAGCTCGAATTCATCAGAATTGAACTGAGGGTCTTGTTCAGCCTTATTCAGCATATCTTGAGAAGCTCGATTCTTTAATGATTCTAAAGACACACAAACGTCGATGATTTCCTTGTCAAAATGACTACTGATCGGTGATACGTTCTCAGCTAAAGTTCTCACTTTGAATAGAATTATAGCCCTTGTTACTTTGACTTGGTGACTTATTTCCTTCTCCTTCCACATTTCGTACTTTCAGAACGTGTTCTGAAATGTTCAGGCAGAGAAGCTGCATGGCGGCTTCCATCCCAGCCTTCATCCACAAGTCGTCCTGCGGCAGGACCCTGAAATGTTTGCACCATTTGAGCAGAGAAGAATTAGCGTGCACTGTCACGATGAATCAAGTGATTCACTGAAAAAATTCCACTACCTGCGTAATATCTGGACGGATTCGAGCAGAAAAATGAGGAGAAGTCCTTCCTATGACAAAACAAACGATAATGGACTGGCTACACATACCAATATATGCATTTCTAACGTCAATTACCAGGCCCACTAGGACTGCATAATGAGGACAATTGTGGTCTTCATGAAGATCGTCATGACAATTAATATGCACCGGTTGCCATTTGACAACTTGCTCAGAAGCTGTGGAATTTTCTATCAAATCCAAATGGTTCAGTTCTGTAGCGATCCAAGAACAGAGTTGTTGCTGGAGTTTCTCTTCTAAATGAGATGCAACGAGGGCGCCCTATGATTTCAATAGACTCGTCGTCAAGACAATGACAAGAATGTGAATGTGAGTGAGTGAAATGTTGATTGATTACCTTACAGAGTACAAGTGAGCCAAGGCAGTAAAAGTTGGTGAGGCTTTCATTCCCAGTGCTGTACACTTCGTCATCCTCCTGGTGAAAAAATGTGAGGAATTACCTATCTGCACTCATTAGAGAAATCCGTTACCACATCACTCAACTTTGTCACAACTTACATCGGCGGAGTTCTTGGTTTCCAAGGTGTACATAATTTCTTCAATTTGTTGCTGAATTATGACAGGAAGTATTAGTAAATAGACCATGACTTTTAGACACAATAGAGAGCCAGAGTACTCACAATGATATCAACAGGGAGCGACCGTACACAGGGCAGTGTCTCAATGGACAAAAAGCATTCCGCTGGATGATTTAAAAATGACGAGACAGCATTCGACAGAAGTCTACCAGTTTCATTTTCTACTGCGTTTCGAAATGCTCTATAAACAACAATACTAGTTTTAGTCTCGCCAATCTAAAACATGCTCGCTAGCTAATTACACTTAAAATACCTCGTCAAACTTCCATACTTGAATGTTATAGCAGTAAAAAGTTTATTTGTAAATCGCTGAAGTACTGAGACTGGAATTCTAAAACACAAAAATACAAAAGTTAACTTTCCGGCGAGTTGGATCGGTGCTAAAACTCACCGATGAGCAGGATCGCTTGGTCCAAAGGCAACAAGAAGAAGTCCAGCTCCTTCTTTATCACTGGCATAGCACACATCCGTGTCATTTTCATTCACACGGACATGGGATCTACAAAGCCAACCATTTAAGCAATCACCATTAATTAAATTACCAATTGCTTTCATTGCCGACATTCCACTGATTTCTTACACTGAAGGAACGGACCACATAACATCTTGTAGAAGTCTGAACAAAGTAGTAAACATCCCCTGACATTCAAGTAATGCCCCAACTGTCTTCGACTTGGACTTTTTCGGCCATGAGAACAGAATGTCAGCTGGATAGTCCTAGAAACCACATCAACATTACTTTAATCACATTATCCCACATGTCTCCAGCTATTTATAAAGCAATCACCAACAACATACCTTCTTAAACTCATTCCCAACATCACCATCTCCACTGGATTCATCCGACGAAGACGACAGCGCAAATATTATAGCAATCGAGTCCAACAAAGCACCAGGTACATCCGCATTATGATCCTTCAACCCAGCTGATGTGGAAGTTCCCAACTTATTCACCCGCTTTTCAAATCTCAAACTGTCATCACCCGTATCTTCTTCTCTCCCATTACCATCCATCTCAATTCAAGCTTCGACCACCTGTGGAATCCACCTCATCCTCCTACTAAAACCAAAACAAATAGTCACTTTTACACCTCAACTAAACTACTAACCTAACATCCAAAATCCCACCACAGTACCACTAAATCCAAAATTACAAGTTTCTTCACGAAAAGTTCAAGCCTGTCAAAACTCACCTTAAATCAACACAACAAAAAATCCCTTCTCAATCCCATTTTCCCTCATTTCCAACAACACTTCATCCACACATCCCGTTTACTTCAGCCAGACATGGGAAGGATGTCAAGTTCTTTTTTTTACTATTAATTAATTGTTTTCATTAAATTATTACTATTCCAGCATTATTTATGTAGACAATTAAGACATGAGAATCCCTCTAGCGCTCTTCATTTGACGCATGACTAAGACTGATGATGAGAGCAACCGGCGGAGTCTCCCCTCATTTCTCACAACGGCGACGACGACCAACAAAAAGTCATTACACAAGGAACCCTCAACGTCTCAACATTTCAAGCCCCAAAGTCTTGTTGGTCTTCGATTGAATTTCATGGGAAAGTATGTGAGGTAAAGCCGCTTGGAAAGTGTAGACGTTATATGCGACAGGAGCTTGGAGGCCTCATAAGAATGGATGATGCGTCCGCCACCACCAACCCCCCACGGCAGAAGACTCTCAGGCTGCTGTTGTGGTGGGTTGTTGAATGGCGTGTGTAAGAGTGCCTATAAACTCGATGGAGAACCCACTTTTTTGGAGCCACCTGGCTCAACGTATTGAAGCTAAAGTGTCCACACCCCCGCAGGGGGTTACATGGGGATGAGCACGGTGAAGGGGGTAAGAGGGGGTTGTTAGGGGGTGAGGTGGGTGTTGACGTTAAGTCGGGACGGCGCGGGTCTGTGGCTCAAGTCCTAGAGACGACAAGACAAGCAACACAAAGCCACACGCGTTTATATCTATACGATTTTGAAGGGAAGCAAAAAGCAAGCAGAAAGGAGCGTAACCGAATCCACCGTTGAGTTGTTGCTTTTTTTGCTTTGCTCCTGCTACTGCTGCTGCAAAGTGGAATTAAATTGTAGACAGACAGACCGACAGTATGAGGTGAGGAGTTTACTAGCTTTGATCCCTCCAAACTTTATATTTCACGGGCTTCTTGCTAGGTAGGAGCATGCTTTCTCTACAATTTGATCCCGCCGGCCTGAAGATTTTGAAGGGAGTTAGTAAAAATTGTGGCTGTTGTTGTTGTTGTATGTGAGTTTCTTTCCAGCCGTGTTACGTGTAGGGTTTAAAATGTTAATAACTGTGAGAGTGTATTAGTGGAAATGAGTATTGGAATGTGAAGGGTGATTAGTGTTTTTGTGTCAGTTGATTTTTTTAGAGTTGGGGACGAAGGAGAAGAATTGGATAAGGTGTTGATGATTGTATCAACTCTGTGCCGACAGGAAGAAATAATTAAAAGATATTATTACTGGAAGACGTCGTTCCCGGTTTCACATTCAGTGAATTTGTTGTTGTGAAAAGTGCAGTCCGGGATTGTTTATTGGGATTCTTGTGAAGAGGAAGAAGATTGGGATTCTTTGACATTCATGCATCCTGTCGTCTTTGTTGTTCATGATTCTGAAGATTAAGGAAGTTGATAGGAGGACTTTGCTTGTAGAGGTGTGCAGCTGTGAATTTACAGTCCATGTTTGTCAAGGAAGGATTTCAAGCCAAAAGTAAGTTTCGATTGTGGAAATGTTGACAGTAGTTGACGTTTGAGTGACTTTAAGTTTAAGGAGGTTTGTTTGGGAAAGATTTATTTTGTACTTGTGGATTGGTCGTGTAGAGGTTGATTTGAAAGCAGTTGTATAATATTTATCATGAAATCTTCTTTTTGTGTAGGCCAAAATCGCGGCCAGTACGGAATGGGGAATCGGCACCTGGAAGGTGTCGATTACGATCGACTTCTCATGTCGCTACAAAGCCCGTTGCCCAACGACCAGGACATGGCCATCAGTGTGTGTACTCTATTATCAAATGAGACGAAACATGTGTTAAAATTTTCAAGAGCTCCCAGGATTCTGGACTTGCTTCTAGCTCATGCTGGGATTTTTAATCACTGTAAGCTACTAGATGCAGATGCAATCATTGCAAGTTACTTGTATTCTTAGGAATAAACTAATTGATTATTTTAGGCAAATTGCGTGAAGTCATGGAAACCTCATACTGGGACGCTAGAAAATTACGCCACAATACATTCTGGATGGAAAATGTTCCAGAAGGGGTAGCGCGACATCCGCTTTGCGAGTGCTTCATACAGAAAGTTAATCACAGTATCGGAATAGAAGATGAGTACGCGGATTACTTTGGAGACGAAGTGGATGAAGCAGATATGAATGATGAAGAGCAGTGGATTCTAACGCAACGGAAGCGAATTGCTGATAAAGAGTCTGACTGCTTTAATCCATCAGTGTGCTGCATTCGTTGTCCATGTAGAAGAATCAAGAGTCACGATCCCCTTGATCCCTTTCCAGCCTTAAATGATGAACCTCAACCTTTGTATCTTCTGAGGACATCCGCCTACAGTGACGATCGCATTGGACAAAGGATAACTCAGATATCCAACATTTTAAGAAATCTCAGTTTTGAGGAAGAAAATGCCGTGATCATGGCGAATAATCCTAGCTTGTTAAGGTAACAAGTCTATGCAGAGTGTTGCTATGTAGTCGTGAAGGGTGTTCGTCGTTTTTCTTTCTCACCGAAAGAGTCACGAAAATATTTTCTTTCCAGGTTCGTTCTTGTTTCATCCGAGTGCTCGTGGGGACAAATACCTCAGCTTGCATTAGATTTACTCGGAAATGTTGCACATCACTTACAACTCAAGGAACCCGCCATGGACCCTCTGAGCTGCAGGGTTCTTAGCTTAATTGTCGGAGGCTTGTTTTCATCGGATCGATTCCGTGTGCTGCGGTCTCTGGAATGTCTGCGTGATTTGTGCAAGAAGGAAGGGAATGATGAAGTATTGAATCAGTATGTGAAACTGAATGTGTACAAGAGAATTTGTGAGCTGCTTACCATTAGTGATATCATGCTATTAATCTACACTCTGGAGTGCTTGCTCTCCATGACGGGCCTTGGTGAAGCAGTTTGTAATGAATTATCACGGGTCCAAGGTTCCATGGCTTCCCTTGTCTCCCTAGTCACAGTTGAAGTAAGTCAGAATTTTAAAATTGTTCCTCCCAACTGAAACGAAAATATGTCACGAAACTAATTTCATTTCCTAACTGATGAAACTAATTTCTTATTCAGGCACAAAGTTACGGTCCGAAGGGTTGCATACTGATGCGAGTAGTGGAAACTGTGACAGGTAGCTTACAGCCTTCTCAAGGTGGTACGGTTACAGTAACAAGCACATCGCAGCCCGCCACAGGTCAAGTGACAACAGTGAATGGCTCCAGTGCTCAAGTATTGCGACCTGTCCATTCTCCTCAGTCATCTCCTCACCCGTCGGCAGCGTCTCCAGGTTCTATGACCCGAGTTGCTGTGGGATATTCACCTGCTACTGCTATTGGAAGCGCTCCGGGGCAGCTAGCACTGACTGCTAGTGGGAATCCTAGTGCTTTGCAAGCTCAGCTACAGCAGTATCCTCCATTAAACTCTCTAAGTACAACCTCCCCTGCTAGAGTACCGTCGCCAGCGTTGTCACCATCCTTGTCTTTAAGTCCTGTGCCTTCTCCAGCCCAACCAGTTCATCTTGGACTTGGCTCTCCTTCAGGTCAGTATCTTTCTACGGGCGGTGGGGCAATGAATCAGACGCGGATTGTTACGATTGGACCATCATCTACTGGTTCTATCTCCGGAGGAGTTATGCATCAAGACAGCAAGGGAAATTTTGTTGCGGGAGCAACTGAGACTCCGTCAAGTCCAGTTGTGACAGTTTTTAACCATGTCACCTCTACCGCTCATGTTTCAAATCCGACCAACAGCACAGATACTGTGATACCCTCGATTAGCTTACCGCTAGTGACACCCAAGGGAACATTAAGTGAGGAGGGATGGGCTCTTGCGTGGCTGAAGGGAGCCTTTGAGGTTTTTCTGGGGACTTCTATTGAGCAGGGAGAATCTTACCGGATGTATAGCTTCGCACGGAAGAATCCACAAAAGACTTTGACTATGGAACAGTTTGTGCAGTGTGTCAAGTAAGAATAATTTATATTAGGGTCATAGCAGCGACAATGATGTAACCGATACTAATGTGTATTGATGTGAATAGATGTGCTTACGGCAGCACTGTGGGTCCAGTGATCAAGCAGTTCGGAAGTAGTTCGCTGTCCTTTTTTGAAGGCATCAGGCCAAAAATGTCGGTGAAGCCCGCTGTCAATGTTGTCAACTCTCCCGTGATCTCTGCTGGGACTTCAAATTTGACCGCAGCGACTACTCAGGGCTCAGCCCCTGTAGTTGTCGTCTGTCCCAGCACTCTCAATTCTCCTCAGGGTAAAGGCAGATTCAATTTTATTTTAAAGGTTATTGAGTTTTTTGGTGCAAGTTTTTTGAGTTTTTGGTCAAGTTTATTCAGTTTTTGGTCATAGGTCATTGAGTTATTGGTTATACATAAACAATTTGTTTATTTTTATGCATTTCATTGAAACGACTTGTTTTTTTCAGCCACTAATGCGCCAGCTACTCCGACAGCTCACATTCCATCCAAAGAAAACAAGACTCTGTCGCCTATATTGAAAGCCACACTTTCCAGGCCGCCAAAGACAAAGAACTCTACAGGAGTAAGTGGATTTTTTTGCAGAAATTTGTAGGATATAATTTGATTGTATATCAGGTGGTGGTGTTGGAGGTGGTGGTACATTATGGTATTCTTAGACATTCAATTGAAATTAATTTTGAAGGGAAGGAAAGTGAAAGTAGGATCACAAACGCGCAATCAATCTTTAAATATCAGACCGACGTCATCAGCCATCCGAAGTCTGTTAGCTTCGAAGGTAACAACAAGGGCTATGGTACAAATCTTAGATGTGAAACTGGTGTGAACTTTAACAACAACTTCGTGTGATGGTTGCCGCAGTTACTATCTTCTGTCTAATGACTAAAAATTTTCTATGACAACGCTTTGATTCTTACTGCTATCGTAAAAAAAATTATGCATGCGCTATTGAGTCGATCGATAATCTTTTGAGATAGGATAATCCCGCTCGATAGTCTTGTGCGACCAAAAAATATACGTTGGGGCTCATGTATGCTACTTTTAATGCAACAGGTCGCACAAAGGCAGCAGAAAAAGTTAGAATTGGAAAAGGGAACGCTGGCTGAGGGTAAAGTGAATGGAGTGGAAATCGGTGCAGAAGCTGAAGACTCTTCCGCCTCGTCATCTTTCAACAGTGCTGAGGATCCTGAGGCTAATCGGCTCGCATCCACCACTCCCCCAATTACGTCTTTCCAAGGGATACTACGGAATGGCTTGACGGTATGTGCAAGACCCTTGGAAATATCCAGAACAAACCTGGACATATTTATATGAAAGTTTACGAAAAGCTGCAGTACTGATTGTACATTTTTTATCTGTACTTACAGCCGGATGAGTGTTCGAGGGACTCGGAAACAGTGGCAGATGAGTCCATAGACGGTAAGATTAAGCTGAAGGGCATGTTAATCGACCTGCTGGAGAGGAAGGTGACAACCAAGGATAGTCCCAATGGACTCGGAAACCGTGAAATCCGAATTAGCGATCGTGGCTTGGAGATTGTGGACAAAATTGAAGATAGTAACAACAGTAGTAGCTCTATGGGGAGTGGCTCAGTGGTTGTAGTCAAGTCAGGGGGAGCAGGAGGAGGAAGTAGTACTACCACCAGCAGTAGTACTCTGACTAGTGCTTTGCTAGACACGACAACTGATGCGCAACAATCCTCCCAGATGACATTCTACTCCGCATCAGCTGAACCTCAGGTGACATTATTTGAGAAAGTTACTACTACTGCTGCTGCTACTGCTACTACTACTACTACTGCAAGTAGTAATAATAAAGACTTGATAGACAATGGTGGAGGGGGTGGTGGTGGTAATAATTGTGATGGGGAAAGTAATAATTTAGTTACTGAAGGGAAATTGGGTGATGGTGGTGGTGGTGGTGATGTTGGGAGTGATTATAATTCCGTTGAAAGTGAAAGCCCTGCTGATGGGAAAGAAGCCTTGCTCTCATCTACTGCTGCTACATCCTCATTAGTCGCTAGCTTTTCCTCTGCATCCGGGGGCGTGGATGGTGCTGACCTACTTGAAAAGTTTAATGAAATAAGCGATTTAATTGTCGTTCCACCCGAGCAGCTGGGTATCAAGAGACCGCGAACTTTGTCACAGTGTGATGATAATTCGGCATCCTCTACTGAGCCACCTGTGAAGAAGGCAAATGTGAATGGAAGTGAATGCTCAAGTGCCACTGGATTAGAAGACTCTATTCCACATCCTATTATTGCTGCTGCTGAAAATTCTGGGGACGTTGTTGCTCCTGCGACCACTACAGCAGTAGTCGTGGGTACTGCAAGTTCAGTTGGTTCAGGGTCAACAATAGGAAATATGGAAGGAAGTATGGTAGCCACCACTGTGGCCCTCACCACCAGCGCGGGCGCGGGGGTAACAGTTCCGGTTAGTGCACCCAACCAAATGATGCAGCTGAGGCTCTCAGTAAACCCATCCAATCAGCTCACATTCTCCAGACAACTAGTTCTTCCCTCCGGTCAACAGTTGATCCTTTCAACACAGTCGAAAAACTCGCTGCAAGGCCAAGTTATAATTTCCAAACCGCATGTTACTTCCAATGAACAAATGGCGAAAGCAATCATTATCTTACAACCGTCCCAGCAACAACAACAACAAGCCATTCAAGTGTCCCAGCAGCCTTCCACCCTCACAACTCAAACAAATCCTTCGACCCAAACTCCACAGTTACCACAGGGCGCCGTTCAAACACTTTTGCAGCATCAGCTTCAGCAGCCTCCAGTCCTTTCCCAACAGTATTCAACTTCTCAGTCACAACAACAACAGACTTTAGGTCAACCAGTAACATCTCAGGCTCAATCTGGCACCACGACCTTGCAGATCCCCTCGGGCCAGTTTTCAGGTCAAGCTGGCCTACAATTGGCGAATGCCACGTCCAATTCCAATTCGCAAATGGTCACCGCTCAGATTCAGGTGCCCGTGAACTCGCAGCAAAAGGGAATTACCGTCCTACCGTCGACAGTTCCACAAGGACAGCAACAGCAAGCGATACAAATTCGAACTGTGACCCCACCGAACTCTGGTACTATTTCAATCGTGCAGGGATATTCTCCCGGGCAGCAACCGGGAGTTGTGAGCACGAATGGGATGCCAAGGGTACCTTGTGGGAATCCGGATGCCGATCTCCCTTATTTGTGTGAATGGGCTGGGTGCAATCAGCGTTTTGATAAGCCTGGAAAGGTAAGCTCAAGTTGGTTTGTTGGGTTGCGATCTCATGAAGAATAAATAAACTTCAATCTGAATTTTTTCTGGATTAGGTGTTCCTGCATGTGTCTAAAATTCACACACCAGAGACATTGACGGAAGCGGTGCGTTGTGAGTGGGGCGCGAACGGCTGTGATCCTTTATTAAGGAAGCGATTATCTTTAATGACCCATCTGCAGGATAAACATTGCACGAGGCATGCCCTCGAGGTGTCACTCGTCCGACGACGGAACAAACTTGGTAAGAAGCTGAAAATTTGATTGATCCTAGTGTATTGAAAAGCTCATGGAGTGTGGTGCATTGAAAAGTCCACGAAGTGTGGTGTATTTTAAAGCTGAATGTGTAATGTGGTGTGCGTTTTCTAAACGATGGCTGACTTGTTGTTTACTATTATGTTTATTGCTTCTAGAACCCCCTCCACCACCACAGCATCCGGCGCATCATCACTTGGGATACGCCCCGAATGCTGCGTTTCATGCCATAAAACGACATGCCATGCAATTCACCAACCCTAAAGAACTCCTAGATGACAATGAGGGTCCAGTAACGAAAAGTATTAGATTAACTGCCGCATTGATATTAAAAAATGTGGTTCAGTGTTCGTCTGTGGGGAGGAGGTAATGAAGGGAGAAAAGAAGCCATTTAAATTTATGAGTGCTGAGCGTGTGCTGAGATTTTTTTTTGTGGTTTTCGTGCAGGGTACTTCGTGGTTATGAGGGCCAGCTGGCAACGATAGCAATGAGCAATGTTGAAAGTTCGAGGACGGTGGCACAATTGCTGTACGATATGAAAGAGTTGCCGAGCTGATGTGATGGAAAGACGTGACGGGACATTCGGATCTATACTCGCATTGACTTCAACTTTTGAAATGAATGAGTTGATGATAAAATAGCATAAAGTTTAAGGAAGATATGAACTCGTGATTACCCCGAGGGCTCTGATTTTTGCAGTATCAATCGTCAATGGAATGGATTCAAGCTCGAAATAACTTTCTGATTCATCCGGTGCAGTGAATCTCAGTGAGAGACTTTTTTTTTCAAGATACTGAAAGTAATTACTGTGCAGTGATTTCGTTTGGTTTTATTGGATGAGCAGAAAGTGATTTTCTGTGGTCATACGAAGCTGTTTCTTGTTTAATGACTTGCGGGTTCTTACGATTAGTAGTTATTGCCATATTATACATGTATCTATAAAAAACACTTTGTAAATCTCAGATATGATTCGCTTTGCACGTAGGTCATAATAATAATAATACAGATTTTAAGTTTTTACTCTGTTGCCTCGCACAGTAGCTCCTGTGAGGGATGATTTTTGTTTGTTAAGTTTGCTATGAAGTTTTCAGGCCGCAGTGTCCATATTATGAAGGGGTCTGGGATTTTTGTATGACAGCCAGTTTAGGAGTCGACTATAATTTATTACTGGATAGACTTGTAAGGCATGCAGGTTCTTTTCCTTGTCTCACGTATTGATTATATAACTTTTCCATTTTTGTTTGTGTGTATGATTTTAATATTGTTTGGGTAATACGATAGACGTCACCTGTGGATGGTGAAGAATTTTTGCATTTATTGTATGACTGTTCTGAGAAGGCGTGCTTTATCTTGAAAATATTTAGTCTATTAACGTTTATGAGAACTGTTGGAATCTTGTATTGTTGTATTTATGTAGGCTGTTTAGATTTATTTGATGAGAGAATACAGTGGAATCCGTGGTTTCATTGTCAGAGTACAAAAGTCATTGCTTGTGCGTCATACACATGGGAGACGTTTTCAGTCTGAAACTTTCAGAGTCCAAATCCAAAGATGATGATGAACGAAAAGAGTTGAAAAAAAATAGTACGACGTGGTGTGTTATCTCCAGCCTCCAAAAGAGACTTGTCAAGTCATTGGGCAATTTTCTGTTGCATCGTCCTCCAGTTAACTCATCAAGAGCTCATCACTTTTATATGGCTTTAATGATGAACGGGAATAACAACCTACTACTGATGATTTGAATAATTTTTCAAGTAATTAGTTCAAAATTATAATAATAATAATAACGGATGGTGCGACAGACTTTTTCTAAAAGTGACTGGTCTCCATGAAATTGGGCTGTGACATTTGGAGCGGCATAATGATGATGATGATGGTGACAACGACATGGAAAATTGAAAGAGGAAAGCATATTTATCTTTGCACTATACTTCTAAAAAAATAACATTACTGTACGATTTCTGGATCATAGTCAGGGTTCTTCATTATTGTTTTGCTGCCTAAATTCTTAATATAATAATGCTCCTCCATGATTGAAAATGTTGTGCACACTAGAAGTTTAGTTACACATAAAAACAATGATAAAACTTATGAATTAAAAAATATCCACTGTTTTAAAAAAAGTTGTTTCAAAAATTCAGAAGGATTGTTGTAATTTCTAGTACCTTTTTAGCATTGACATATTATTAAAGTTTCATTCTGCTCAGTCAGTTGTGGAATTCCCATCATTAATAATAACAATTAAAATTAATTGGAAATTTTATCAGCTTATGGACCGACCAGTGACTTTCTGACACTTGTGAGGTCCTTGCCAGGGAAGTTATACGCGCTCAATACAACTTGAGCAGCATGCCAGGCCAAAGAGACTTTCCATGCATTTCTTATGGACATGGACATGGAAGCGAGCATGCTGTTTTATATCTGCTCCAACAACCACAGCAGCATTTGTAAAGGCAATTCGGCGAGGTTCTCAATGTGAATTCGTGTAGTCCCTTTCAGATTAGGAGACTTAAAGTTATTGATTTCTTGCTGGAAATTTGATTAGAGTTGTGGAGTAGTTCTATTTTTTTTAAATTTTGTTGTGAGATTTAGTGTGAAAAAAGTCCGTGTGGTTGGGCATGGTGAAGATTGTGGAATCGCGATAAATGTTTCTTTTTGTACTGTTAAACTGGTGATTAGTTTGTTAGTTTATTTGTTTGTAAACGATGCCAGGAGGATATAAAAGGAGGAAGTATCATCAAGGGATCACGACTGAAAAGAAAAAGTACCGCACTAAAAGACGAAAGAGAGATATTGACCAAATCTTTGAGGATTTGAATCAACCTGAGAAGAGAACCAAGTTAGAAAGTCAACCCGTTGATCCTGATTTGCCGGGTGCTGGTCAGTTCTACTGCATTCATTGTGCGTAAGTTGACCTTTATTCTTCAAGACGGTTAGGATGTATTTTTCCAGTATTACATAGGTCTTGTATTTTTCATCAGATGGTTGTTAGGACTGAGTGAGAGCTCATACTGAAGCTGAGTGATTTACAAGTTTGCTGTTGTTGTTATGAGTGATGGAAGTTATTTATTTTAAACTTTGTGACGAAAATTGGAAATTGATAGGTAGATGTGTGAGTTAAATTAACTGGTTTAACTCATCATATTCATAACCATTAAATAATGCTTTAATTAAATAAATATGTTGCACGTGTTTTGTTATTATTATTATTGGTAGATTTAAATGGGTCTAGATTGAGAATGAGAGGAAGTGAGACCTCTCGAATTCGATAATGTGGTCAGTCATCGAATGGATCGACTACCGATTGCATTTAGACTGGAAGCCGATAAAATTTTAAGTATATACAGTTGCTAAATTTTATTACTTTAAATGGTCGCTTATTTAGTTGTTCATTTAGTGTGATAAGTCTTATTGGATTTGTAAAGCTAAATTACTAATTCGAGACATTATTATATAGCCTAAAAGTTTTATCACAGCCTCACAGGTATTTACATTTAATTGTGGAGGTGACTGTGCAGTTGATACCAAGATAAATAATGTCAAGTTAAGCGTGTAACTAATGTGGAATTTGTTTTCGTAGGAAGCATTGCATCGACAATCACGCCTTGGAAGAACATTGCCGTGGGAAAGTTCACAAGAAGCGAGTGAGAGACCTGAAGGAAGTTCCGTATTCAATTGAAGAATCTGAGCGTGCTGCAGGTCTTGGAAGTTACGTTAAGCCCGTTGTAGACAAAACTGAGGAAGTTAAAGTGTGCGTTGAACTATCCTAAGGATCTTTAATTTACCAATGGTTTTGATATTGAATGTACTTACGTTAATTTGTCTCCTGCAGACTGGAATGACACCTGTCTCTCAACATTTGTCCTCGAGAAAGTCGCAACTTTTACAATAATAAACAACTTATCATCATCTCTTCAAAAAACTAATTACTACGAAGCTGCCTCAGCTTCATTTTCTTCAAATACTGTCAATAACTGCTATGCTTTACGGAAGTAGCTCCAAAATGATTTTCAAACTAATGTTTCAATGTCGGAAGGCCATGTCGTCAGTGCGAGTACGAACTATGGGCACATGGGCTCTATCTCGCTTGAGCACTGTAAGCGCAGGTCGAGTTCAGCCCGTGCTAGACATGGACTACGTTCTAAAAAACTTACAAAATTACGAAGATTCTATTGAGAAACGTGCTATTACACCCAAGCCTGATGTTCGAAAGTTACCAGCCCTCTACGCTGAGGCACTTGCTTTGCGCGCTGCTCGTGATAAAGCTCAAAGCAATCGGGAAGAGAACAGTGCTGAGGCAAGTATGAGATTATTGGATCAAATATATCAAGTTGGTATTGGTTTTCACGTGTTGATTTGTTTGATTGCATTAGGTTGCAAAAGTCATCCGAGATCGCAAGATGGAAGGTGGTCAGTCATCCAAGGACGTTGAAGACTTGAAGGAGAAAGGAAAGATATTGAGAGATGAATTACGTGCGGCTGTGTTAAATTTCAACCGAGTCAATGATCAAATCATCGACCTTGTTATTTCTCTGCCCAATATTCTCGACCCGGAGACTCCGGCTGAGAACAACACTTTACTGAAAACTGTGGCTGTACCCGCTGGAGTCAAGCACTGGACGACCCCGCTTGACCTGGAATGGACTGTCGTCCCCGGTGTGGGACCAAATGCCGAATTTCCACGGTCCAAAGCATCGCTAGTGGAGCTTGAACTCTCTGGAGAAGCCCAAGGGTTCTTACTGGAGAAGAAGTTTACGGAAACTGGGAATGTAGATTTTGTTGCAAGCACTTTATTCGACGTTTCTGGTATGGATCCGAATCAGTTCTTAAGGATCAGAGAGGTACTTTTTTTAAATCTTTTTTGATGTCTAAGATCTTCAGGTTACTCAAGTTTGACATTTTTGCAGTCAAATATCAACCCAGTTGCAGAAAGTCACGCATCCTATCTAGTTGGTGGTGCGTCCTTCCCTGCATTCTTGGCTCTGTTTGCTCAGTCTTTAGTGAAGAACCCAGAGGAAGTGATGCCGATTCGCTACTTCGTGATCGGGAGAAGTTACGGGAAGAAGAAGTACGAGAACACCATGTACCAGCGCTCCGCAGTTCAAGTCTTCATTGCTTGTAGGACGGAAGAGGAAATGCAGCAAGAGTTTCATAATTTAGTACAACTGACAGAGGAGTTTCTAACGCGAAGAATAGGAGTTCCGTGTTCCATTGAACTTGTTGGGGCGAAGGGGCTGCACAATTTCGAGAAGAAATGTGTGCGGTTTCATACGACGGATAGCAGTGTTCCAAAGCGTATCTCGGATATATCAGCCATAGGCGACCATGTTAGTAAACGACTACTCTGTTGTTATGCCGGCAGCAGTTCCAAAGAGGCCAAGTTTATGCATTTGATTACCGGTAGGTTTTTAAATCTAACTGACTTCATTCGACCGGTTGAGAAGCCACCTTGCATAGGAACTTCAGATAGTAATAGTGGATTGAATAAATCAGAGACTTTACCAGTGTAATATTTTTTTGTTTCCACGTGCAATTCATTTTTTTCATTTTAGGAAAATCATTAATAATAATTACAGCTGTTAAATCACAGGCACTTCTACAGTGAGCGATCTGGGTAGTTACTTTCCAAGAATGTCCCCCCATAACTCATCATCCTCCGCCTCGTCTTCTTCATCAACTTGGCTTGATTCTTCAGTCACAGTTCCTTTAGGAGGCTCTTGAATACTCACTGATGGACTTGCATCTAAATTTTGAGAAACAATACGCTTACCAAAAAGCTTCTCGTATTCTTCAATGCTGCCTATGATTGGGATGTCATTATGCTCGGTTGATTCCAGCTGTTCCACTCCTTTCTTCGAGTTGTCAAGACGGGACTTGGGCTCAGGAACTTGATTTTTCTTCCCACTTATCATCTTGTTTCTTAGCTTTCCATACATTTTGGTGGAACTGACCACCTTTTGAACTTTCTTGCTGGAATACCAACGTTCGTACCACGTGATTGGAGTGGCTTCTTCGGGGTATTTGGACGGTTCGGTCTTATTTACAACTTCGTCATCGTCTTCGTTTACGATCTCTTCCCCTATGACGGTGGACTTTGGCACATTAGAAGACATCTCGTCTGAAGCAATAATATCTGGTGGTGGGTATTCAGCGATAGCTTCACTTTCTTCATCAAGCACTTTCTGAGGAGAATCAAGCACTTTGTTGGGAAATTCAGTAGTCTCTTCTACAGGGGAGTTCTTCTCTTCGGAAATGTGGGAAATCTGATTAGAATCTTTGTCCTTTTCATGGTCGGAATTGATGGGAGAATTCAATGCGTCTTCGTTGCTAGAAACGCTGTCAATTCCATCCCCATCCTCATCGATTTCTCCTTCTTCTGCCGGCGAAGGCTGTTTGGGAATTTCCTCGTCAGTCTTTAATTCCTCTTGGGGTCTTCCCGTGTCCGTTTCTTGATGATGTACCGATGGCAGTATGGAAGAATTTTTTGATTTTGGGGAAGAATGCTTTGATTTTGGGGGAGAATGCTTTGATTTTGGGGGAGAATGCTTTGATTTTGGGGGAGAATGCTTTGATTTTGGGGAAGAATGCTTTGATATTGGGGAAGAATGCTTTGATATTGGGGAAGAATGCTTTGATATTGGGGAAGAATGCTTTGATTTTGGGGTTGAATGCTTTGATTTCGTGGAAGAACGCATTGATTTTGGAGGAGAAGAATGAAGTTTTTCAGGAGAAGGAGGAGGTGATGAGCGGGATGGTCCATCTGGAGATTCGTCGGAAGATTTAGTGGACCTACGACGTGGATGCCGTGATTGCTTTCTTACGGATCTTCTGGAGAATTTGACCTCTTCTGCTTCTTCGTCGGAGCTTTCATTTTTGTTTTTGGTAGTCGTGGCTGCTGACTTGTTCGGACTCTGAGCTTGAGATTCAGCATCACATGATGACGATACTGGAGTGCTTTCTTTCTGTGGGAAAGAAAGACTTTCAAAGTCCAAGTCGTCTTCGATATCAATGCTCAGTTCAAATCTGTTTTCGTCTGCAGATTCTTCTTCAGGTTTTTCTGCGATCGAAGCTGCGGAATGGCTTGCGCTGCCAGTGTTCTGTTCGCAAGATGCGGGATTGAATGTTTGTTTAGGTTCTTCTACAACTTTTTTTGGCGGTGGAATTTCATCGGGCGGAGGATCTGTACTTTGGGGTGGATTGGTAATTTTGGGAGTGGATGATTTTTTAACTTGTTCCTGAGTACCAGAAGGCTGCGGGGTGACTGAGCTAGAACTAGGAGAAATCTCACTTGGTTTCTCATCAAATATCTCATCGAGTTTTGTAATACCAAACCCCTGAAACTTCAACAATGCCTTGATGGCCTTCGCCCTGTACTCCAATTCCAGCAATTCCATCAAGGTTCTCTCGCCACCGATCATGATGGGCTTTGGGGCCTCAGCTTCCTTCTTCTTCTTTTCTTTCTCCAATTTCTTCTTCTGTTTCGCTTTCTTTCCTTTCTCTTTGGCCTTATTTTTCTTGACATGCTTTGCTGCTACTTCTTTAGCCTTCAATTTTTTCTTCTTTTTTTTCTTCTTCCCTTGTGGTTCCTTCTTTGCATCTTCAAGGTCTACTACTTTTGCAATCTTTTTTACCTTGACTGTGTCGTCCTCGGACGACTTGGAAGATGAACTAGCTTTCCGCTTTCGGATTGTCTCATTTTTCGGTGAAGCTGTCAGTCTTCCTTCAATGATGTCAACAATACGAAGGGTGTCAATTTTCTCCAGTTCTTCCAAGCACATGGCTTTCAGTTCAGTGTGACTATGTTTGCGGAGGAACGGGGGGACTATTGTTGATTCCAGTCGATGACTTCGGATTATATTAAATGCTTCATTTATAAGTCGGCCTCGATTTGTGGCGTAGTGAGATAAAGGGAATATTTCTCTGGTCATGTCCTCTTCGTCCATTTTCAACTTCCCCTTTATTTTCAAACAGTTTGTTCGTTTGTCAATGTCTACAAATTCCAGTCGATCGATGTCACTTTCTCATTTGAAGTGCCCCAGTCCAACTTGTTTACATTTATAAAGATGAACACTGTAAGAATTAAATCTATCAGCTGTAAATTTTACTTCAATAATTTAAAAAGTTACTACTCACCTGACATCTCAGTCCAGAGAACTTTACGGAAACAAATGACAAGCTGTTAGTATCATTTTTCCTTGAACGTCTTCTAATCAAGTATGAAAACAACTCCTAAATTGTCAGTTTTTTTTAGTAGTCAGGAACTAAAATCATTGAATAAACACACTACCCGGGCCACAACAAACTTTGTCAAATTGTTTCTGCATCGAAATTAAGAATTTGGTATTGAAATTGGCGGCTCTTCAAGTTTGTACTTTTCATGGCGGGTACGATTTCTCGTGGAAAATTTAATTCGGGGTGCCGTCCAGTGATGCTAATTTCTTACTAGTATATTTTGAGAACTAGCAAAAACCTTGGTTACTAGTGAATACTAACTAGTACTAGACTAGCAATCTGCTAGAAAATGAATACTAGATACTTACTCCTACTACCTCCAGACGTAAAAATACTACCTTCGTACTAATACTAGCAGTGCACGAAAAATACTAATACTAACTAATACTAGCTCAGCGGAAGTCGATTTTTACTACCGGGTACTAGTTCAGTACTAGCAATTTATATTACTTTGTGCGCCTCCTTTAATGGCATTTATTAACCTCTGTGCTTAGGTCTACAGCATGTACAGACACCAATTTATCCGTATTTATTCATTTTAAGTTAAATAATCAAGATTTTCGGTCATTTTGGAGTGTGCACGTGCGGAAAATGCCCGCCTCCGCCCGTAGGGAATCAAATTTTCAAATTTGGCGTAGATACTAGCTGTTACTATTACTAGCAGTCTATCAGGAGTTTACTAAGTAGAACTAATACTACCAAACGCCTGGAAGTACTAATACTAACTATACTAGCAATTTTCATAGACTAGAAATACTACCTTATACTAAACTAGCTTTACTGAGGAAGAATACTAGTAGATACTAGCTACTAGTAAGTGGCAACAATACTACTGTGTACTAATACTAGCATATTGGTCTTACTAGACAACACTGCGCTGATGTTTGCATTTGCCAGCACGTGTGTTTATAATGCTTTCTGTGTGGAAACGAGCATGACTCAAGACTCTTTCTCTCTCCAGTCAGCTCTAGCCCTCCAGTCAGCTAGTGAAGTCAGTCATGTTCATGATATATTATGCATATCTAGGACCATAATATCTGCTTCAATATTTTTTAAAAAGGTTAGAATTGCCTTGACGAACTTAGGACTGACGTCCTAAATTTAATGCACAATTTAATGCAGACTTAAGGACCTTTAGGTTGGCCCTTCATGTAACCCTGAATAAAGTTTAGAGCCTAAGAGACGTTAGATACTTTCAAAGCTGTGGCTCTTATTAATGAAATTTTCTGTTGAATTTATTGAAAATCAGCATTAATTTCATTCAAATTAATGTCCTCAAAACGAGGGGATTTTGATGATTCAAGAGGCCAGTCTGAGGAGAATCTACAGCATTTGAAGAGCGAAACTAAAATATGCGCCAATGACGTCATTAAACTAAAGCGCGAATTTAAATTACAATTTGATTTGTTGTCGTTCCAATTCAAGATATTTAATTTCCTTGAATGGCGTTGAAGTTGTTGATGACGACAATAACAGATGAGTCATTTTCGTGAGGATTTAGCCCTGCACGTCAAGTCTGAACTCTGAACAATTCTTTATTTTTGTTACTAATCTGATGCCATTTATTATTTATTTTCTTGAGTGAAGACCGTCCGTCAAGTTTACCAAAGATTGCGATATAATTGACAAGGGGAGGTGTATCTGGTGAGTACTTAACAAATTATTTGAAATACTCTTTGAAAGTCTCTTTTAACTCTGACAATTAATTTGACAATTTACTAATAATGTGTTTGATTTCTGTGTGTTCCTTCTAGGTTGATAATTAAGAACTCCATTGACACTAAAGGATCTTGTAAAACTTGATTCATCATGTCGGCAGCGATGGAAAGTAAGTTAAAGTAGATTGAACTGGAAGTAGATTAGTTTGAGGTGTGAATGGGAAAGTACTATAATAAATCAGTGCATGATTTCAGATCATTTGTTCAACCTCAAGTTCGCTACGAAGGAGCTTGAACGACATGCAAAGAAATGTGAAAAGGAGGAGAAAACAGAGAAGCTGAAATGTAAGAAGGCAATACAGAAAGGTAACATGGAAGTGGCCAGGATTCACGCTGAGAATGCCATCCGTCAAAAGAATCAGAGTTTGAA
>JAQIWI010000223.1:0-48675 GCA_034698825.1 Deuterosminthurus bicinctus | reverse complement strand
CGCACGAACACGGAATGATTGAACAGAGCAAGCTCGCCTGAGTTTTATGGCCATTGAAGTCACAAGAAACTTCTCCAGCTCCTGTTTCTCTCCCGTTCATCATTAAATCCTGTCGCGTGCCTAGATAAGGGTAGTACAAGGCTTGTACAACATTCGCACCTTAAGGAGTTTGTCGTGGTGCTGAACACAGCAGGAATCCTCTAACTCCTTAATCTTATGTACTTAATATCAAAGGGGTAAGCAGTCATTATTAAACTCAAATAATTGTATTTTACACCATCAAATCTGTAAAGGAGTACTCGCCGGCTGGGCTTATCCCCGTGTTGGGGAGCATTGATGTGGAACAAAGAACTTGAGTACCTACGATCGATACTGTCGTAGACTCCTTTCCCTTTCTATATGTTTGCCCACGCTTCAAAAGATAGTAACTCTGCTCAAAATAATACTCATCCATTGATAGAGGAATTCCTGTGAGACGTGTCAACTACTGTTTTGACTTCGCGCTTATATATTTTGGAGCAACAAGTACAAACTGAAACGGGATGGACTATAGCACTGAGATATTACGAGTATTAATGAGAGTTCACACTCGTCAGTGCACACACTTGGTCTGTGCAAGAACAGGAGGAGGTTAGGGGTTAAGTTCAATAACAAATCTCAAGCTTGTGTGATGGTGTCTGAGTGCAAGAGATTATTTTGCAATGATTTAAGTGTCTCTCTGTGTCATTTATTACGCCTACTGTAACGTTAGTTCCCCCACCTCGCTTGACTACTTCTTAAAGTAATGAGCTTTATGTGAGCTGACAAGCAGACCTCATACATTCCCAACTTCATGAACCAAGAACCCTTTTTTTTTTATTTTCCTTCTCACAGTCATATAGTGCCATGTCTTTAGCAAAAGTTCAGCCCGGGTGAGTGTTTAACGTTTCTTGAACGTGATTTTCTTGTCTCAAGTGGGGGAATAATGACCCTGTGTGTAATGAGATTTTGTTTTTTCATTGTACTTTCTATGTAGAAAATTATTATACAGGCAAATATTTATCTGAAACAATTTTTTTCGCGTTCAAGCCCTGACTGTTTATATTAGAGCCTGGATCAAGTTATAGTTTCTACTGATGTCCCATATGCAGAGTTAATGCCAAGTGTGTGAAATCATGTGCTTGTATGAATTGAATCCAAGTATGTACGTGCTCATCATGATGATACTGATGGTTGCTGTACAAAAAAAACTAAAGATCTGCTGGTGTTGCGCTGTAATGTCTATATTTTCCATTCTAACCATTTAAATCGTTGTGTAAGGGTGCATAGGAACGGTTTGGTGAGCAGCTGTACACGCACTTTCTTCGTCACCGGCTGCATTGGAGTTGTTAATGTTTGTTGCTCCTGCTGTTGAGTTCAGCTGCATGTCTGTCTATCTTCCACCACAGGATCTCTCACTCACTCACACAGTGCCACCAACGTCTTGTATAAACCACCAGCAATCATTTACCTCTTTACATTAGTGCTCCATTGCTTCTTGGTTCGCTCGGGTCCACATGGCTACATAATCCGCGTGGACCCCTTGAAGATCCTGGCCCTACAAAAGAATGACATTGCCGTGTGGCATCGTATACGAAAGAAGAAGGAAACGTCTTAAATGGCCAATTGATATTTATTGGTTGACTATAGCTGGAAATTCGAATCCCCTTCAGCCTTGGTAAACACACCCATCCAGATTTACAGCAATTTCCTGTCCTAGAAAAACTATTAATTTTCCTTCTCATTTTCTGTCGTGTACGGGACCACTTCATGGATCCATATGGAAGGACAATATTAGGAATTAAGTAGAGATTTACCAGCTTCTTCCGATAGTTTTCCCTAGCAGCATCATTGCCCTACCATGTAATGCCTGCAATAGCAATCATGGCGCACATGAGCTTTAGTAGTTCTGGCCTCCTCACTCTTTCCACGCCACTTCGCATTATACACGCACCGGAGTTAGTAACGATGCGAAAGCCAAGTGCGTCTTAAGCTCTCGCAGCCAGTATTCGGGAAATGACCTTCATATCCGCTTGCATCTGTACACGTCGTTAGATAAAATAAAATGTCGTGACATGCTTTGGTCTTGAAGAATAGAAATTCCTCCTCTTATTACGAGACAAAGGCCTCGAGGTTCTTATGAGCATCGCTCGAGCTAGAGTATGAACGGAAGGGCACTTAACCTTTGGTAGGCCGTAGCAGCCTTGCCAATTCGAAGTGTATTATAATTGTACGACACTGGGGTGGACAAGGAGATCGAACTTACCTACAAATATCTCTAAAATCTCTAGCAGCATTGATCATGATTGTTCGGCTGGTCTCCGGATTCTAAAAATACAACAAGAGAATTTGGGCTGCCCAAAATCGTGCTCAAACCAACTCATTCATCAGCTTCACAATGCATCCATGATGGTCTGTTCTGTTCAGCTGATGGAAAAAAAATAGGCAATGCACTCAAGTCGAGACACAAGGATATTTTTTGGATTGAAAGGTCCTGTAAGGAGCGAGAAAATACAGGTATTCATTCAGCTGAGTGAAATCCAAGACCCCACGTAGGCGAGGAATAATACATTAACGACATGTCATTAGAGAAACCCAGGGTCCTCTCAAGCTCTACATAAGCTCCGGAATTTCTTCACATATAAAAAGATCACAATGAATACAATACTACAAGAGCGAAAAAGAGTCTGGACAGACACAACAAAGATTGTTGCAACAAATGGATCAACTCTCTCTTGTGCCTATACCGATACATGCCCAAAAAAGCTTCGATTTTCCGTCGTTCAAGATTTGAAGCTCAAATACTTAAGCTCTCTTTCCTGTCTTCTCTCCCTCACTCAGGTAGGCATCAACCTCTATAGGTATTCCATTCAAATCTTTATTTATGAGCATTCAATTCTACCAACACCAATACTCATTTGTAGGGTGTATACAGCATTCTCGTCTCTCGTCATTCATGACCTGTGTTCGCAGTCTTCTCCGTGGATTCTACGGACTGACTAGCCCCTTGTGTAAACATTGCTGTAGCTGTAATTTCCAGTGCAATTCTGCACCATGGTGGAGAATTCATTCATTGGATTCTTGTGTCTGGTCTCGCTGGCTCCCTCGTGCTGTCTCATATTATGGGCCGATCACGATTCTCAGCAGTGCATGCTGCATGTATAATACATACCCAACAAGCTTCTAATTTGATCCGCACTCCGAATATTTTAGCCTTGCCAATTAAAGTAAACCTTTCCCTCCTGTTTAATCATTACAGTTCCTTCCTCTTTATTTGCGCATAAGACTTAGAGCAATATGCCTTGTTAATCTGGCAGTATAGTATTACCCACGGTTTAAACTCCCTCAAGCCAATAGTGTCTCAGCATCACGTGTTGAAGAACCTGTATGAGCGTAGCGTAAGAAACAAAGCACAGACAAACGCACAACCATGGCCTATTTGCATTAACTGATTGGTAGGCTAATTCAATTGCATATATAGGAAGCATAATCGAACCGAATTCATTTTGGTCACCTTAAAGCTCCCAAGCTTGAGTACTCCTTCGCACTAATTACTCTTAAATAACTTATGCGTTCATTTGATGTTCAAAAAAAAGCAGCCAGACATAAAATGAGCAAAGATAGTACGAAACGCTTCACGTAATGTGATTACATTTCGCTGAAATTGTACAAGTTTATTATTTTATTATAAATTATTACAGCCAATTCCGAGAACTCTTGACGCAAACGTAATTTGAATTTTAAAAACTTATCGAGACATGTCGCAATGTAATAGACTCGCAACGCAACTGAAACAGTCTTATTTCTCCGTAATCATTTTTCTGCAATTGGGCTTGTTTACATTATGAGTCGCCAGGAAGAACCAAGAGAGTAAAATTAAACATCGCCAAAACGATAGGAACGGATGAGCACCGTATAAAAACCCCTAATCTCTGGACGACCTTTGCTCAGATTTTACCCAGCTAAAAGGTGACTCTTCTAAGTAAGGGGTGGTTCATGATTGGGCTGGGATGTAGGTTGTCATGGAACTGCAAATTGCCTGGAAGCATAGAGACTGTAATGCAGCTGCTCCTTTGCCTCTCCTGTCGGATCCTTAATTTCAAGGGCAAGGCCTTAGAAATTCAAGTCAAACAACCGGAGGATATAGGAATAAGTAGTAGGCTGTAGTAACAGCTATCATTATTTTCCTATGGGTGTACATAAAACGTCGGAGAACAAGGCCGCATGGCACGTTGGTGCGTACAGAAGAAGTGAGAGTGGCGGACGGTCTCCCCTTCCGTATTGCTGCATAGGTTTTGATCCAGAATCTTTCTACTACGAAATTCAGTTGTGAGGTGGCAGCGAGGAGGAGAGGTTGTATTAAAAAGTGCTCGAGACTTGGCCTTACATTCTTCAAAGTATAGACCACACAACACTTTGCCATAATACTTCCTCAAACCTCAACCTAGGATCAAAGGGATTTATTCCAATTTTTTTGTATTTTTCTAATTATCAGCATCACCGTCATCACTCAAGTATAATAGCAAGTGGATTGGATAGGTGACAGAGTAGTGCATTATTGGTGAAACAAATTCCCTTTGAGTCTGTGGGAGTACATAATTATAACAATTAAAAGGGCTGAATTAAATGGATAGTGTGTGACATTGAGGCGGTGAGTGTCAAAGGTATAGTTGCCGTTGCCGTGTGTACTCTTCCACCCGCAGAGTGTGGGCGAGGAAGACCTCCAGTTGAGTTCACAGCCCACGTAGTGTGTGGACTATAGGTATATGTGCGGTATTAATTCACCTTTATAAAAGAGAATGCCGGATGGAATGATTTACTTTGGCTAGAAACACTCAGCTTTCAGTGAGAACATAAACATGAACTGCTGTAAGAACTGACACGAGGGTGATTAATAAGTTAATTTCACGAGCTGGATTAGAAGGTATACGTGAGTGTGTGAGCCTTTGTCACAACTTCTCATCATCAACCTAAATGAGCTTCACTTTTCCGACTTAACAACAAGTTTTGGTCTTAAAGAAACGAGCGGTCCCAATATTACTACAATTTTTATTGGACCTTACAAAAAAGGGAGGACGTCATTTTTCTCAAGCCATCAATTGTTAACATCGTCTTGTACTCATTATCAAAGGTACGTATTTTCTTTTTCATTCATTGTGTTCATTTGACGGAGGAAGTGCGATGGAGGTGTTCGTGGATATCAAGAGGAAATATAAAAGTGACTTTATGCTCGTTTTTTTGTCTTTCTTGCTATATGCAGCTTAATACATTACTATATTCTTAGACACAGAGAGAGAGACAGAGATTTAGAGGGATAGAGCAGTGATACTTTTCTCTATGGCAACAACACGATACAGTTAGTCACGGTGTGTGTTACTTTTTCGGTATCTAGGGGAGGGGATTAGTCGTTTTTTTTCTCTCAGACTACTTTCAGACCTTTCATTCAAAATGATCAATCTTCGTCTCATCCAGCGAGGGGGACTTGGTGTGACAAGAGTGTTGGATGGAAAGGACGGCGGAGTATTTGCGGCGGCACAGGAATATGGAGAGAACAACGGAAGAGCAACCTTCCTTTCCTCTTATGTGGACAAGCCCAACTGAATTACTTTTCATTTGTGCCTTGTCACACCACACAGTGAACTTAGCACCCTGGACACTTTGTACTTGACATACTGAGGTCATCTGTAAAAGTTGTGGACTCGGGGCAGACAAACAACACACCCCTTTCTAACTTGCATTAAGGACGTCTCCGTCTAAACCGTTCAATAGAATGAACGGTCGATATATATTTACTTCCTCTCACACTTACTTTCTCGGCCCCCATCATCACTTTTAGCTGTCTTACTGCATCCACCGGGGGAGCAAGTAGGAAAGTAAACACACCACTTCTCCATTCAAATAGTATAGCTCAAGCTGAAATGGCATTTATTTGAATTTGACCGTCCTTGTATATTTTCCCTGCTTGTCAGCAGCCAGTAGAGTAGATTCGGTGTAAAAGGGGAAATATTGGGGGGAGCAATTTGCTGCAATATGTATAGCGAAATAATACAAAATTCAAAGGGATGTGTGCTGTAGTGTGTGGATTTAAGCTAAGGACTGAGAGACTGACAGGGGAGAAAAGAAAGAAACTCGTTGGTGCGAGGATTTTACGGTGTTTGCCTGAGAAATTGTTTTCCTCTGACCTTGCTAACCTTTCTTATATGCGGGCGTTTGAGTGCCGTGTCAAGAATTTCCTTTGGTGCAAATGGAGAGCGCGTTCGGACGATTTCCAATTTTGTCTACCATATGCGACTGCGAAGTGCATTAGCAAGTCACGACTATATAATTTCCAGATAGAGCGTGACGATATCTAAGACTATAAGCTATATAAATGTTCTAGCATGGGTAGCTTGTTCCTCATGTAGTGCTTTCTCACCGATACACACACACATGCACACACAAACATACTTTCCAGCTTATTGAACCTCGTAGAATGTTGCACCTTTTCTCAAGTATTACAGTACTTCATCGAAATATATAAAGAAGAAGAGATTTATTTGCTTGCCATGTTCTGCACTGCAGCAGTTTATAAAGTTGTGGGAGCCTTCACTCCACTCGTTCGTGTTCAACTGGAAAATTCAGATTCGGATTATTTGCTTTCGCTGTATAAACTGTATGAATGACATATGCATGGAAGTTGGAGAAAAAGGATTCCTCTTCAATCGTTCCGAGTCTATAACGAGAGTCAAGCAGTAAAGATTCATTGGCTTTGATGATGGTTGTTATAGGCTGCGGTTATTGCGTAATAGAATGAATTCTGAAGCCGATTTACTTGATTGCCGACCGGGACCCTATGTATTTTTATCATCACCATTTAGCCCCGAAAGACACTTTCGATAAGTCTGAGCTGTTATAGATACTGAGGTAAATTCTGGCACATGTATGAGGCTATAGTTGGATACTGAACCGTTCGATGATGAGACTCTTCTTCTATCTCAATATTGCATGAGTCAGCCGGCGTGGAACTCATGGGAAAATCTCACATCTTCTTGCGTGAAGTGTGAGTGAACTCGACGTTCTGTACTATCTGATTTATAAGTCGTGTCGTGGGCATGGCATTTAAGTACAGGAACTGTTGCTTTCACACAGACTGATATTAATAAGGCTAAGTTTCAATTAGAAATTTAATAACCGCTTCAATACTGTGACACAATTGGTGGAGAGCACCTTGTCTATATGATACAGAAGAAACTCATATGCTTATACAGCCCAATTTCCAACCTGACGGAGGATAATCTGTATTAATAATCAGGTAATAATACGAAGCATGCATGAAAGGAGTGAATTGAATTGTTAGCCCGTTTACAAAATTAATTATGTACACGTAGGAAATGAATTCGGTGGCAATGCGTGAATAATTAATTGGCCGTGGGTACACAGCTGTTCCCAAATCAACTCTTGGTCAAATTGTTCTTCATTGATCATGAGTAATTAGGACGTTGTGTGGGTTTGCTCGTGTGTGCGTTGACGCACGTGAGTGCTGCAGTATAACGAATGATTTCACATTGTCGCTCTTTGGATCTTCTTGTGTATAGACACAATCTGTAACGCAGGGGAGAGGAGACAGTGCCCATATAGCTTACATTCTCAGGGCACTCCCTTAGTGTATACTTGGCCGCTAGCAGCAGTTTATGGTGAAGACGAGATCTGATGCGTAGTGTGTGAGAGCGTAACATGATACGTGTTCGGAGTATTTAGAAGCTCACATGAGCGCAGGCTGTATGTGTACTGGCTTTCGTGTACACAAAGAAAAGAAGACTTTATCTGGAGATTCCATTAGACTGATGAGGTTTTTCTTCAGTTTTTCCTCCTGTTTGGTTAAATAATGCACAAAGCTCCGTATCATCGTCACCACCACTTACTCTCCTGGTCGTCGTCCTTCTTTCTTTCTCCCGTTTCTTGCGTGCACTTGTTAGAGTATCTAATTTCTTTGTGCATCCATGCTACGAGCCGGCAACTTTGTTTTTTTTTCTTACTCATAATTATTTGCAGTGTACGGCGGTTTCCTTGAACTTCTTGTCATCAGTATGAAGTTCTCAAAACTAGAGCTTCCCTGTCGTTATCACAATCTTGTCAAAGTCTTGTATAAATATTTTGAAATGATTAACACGGGCAAGTGAGGCAGTGCAAGACCAGGGTCACCTCTACAATAGTTTGAGATGAAAAATAGAGGAATTTTTATATCTTGAGTATTTACAAATTAAAGGGGAAAAAAGTTTATAAAGAGGCCTCGATGAAAGCATGGGGCATTATTATCTTGCTTTTCTTATCCTCTTCCTTCGCCTCCTTTGTCATTCTTCTTCTGGTCCCTCTCATATCCTTCGACATGTCTTAACGCTGTGTTAAGTTTCCCTGGTGTCTACATCTGGAATGGCCTGAGATGCATTATGATTTCCTTGAGAATTTCAGGTAAAAGCTTGTACTGGCTGAAGTGAGCGGCGAAGAGAGAGAGAGAGAGACGGAAACGGAAATGTATGGGCCTTTTTTCCTTGGTATAAAGTACAAGAAGATTAGGTCGTAGAATATAAGAATATCCGTGTACTGTTAACCTTCAGGGATATAATAGAGGAGTATCATCTGAAGTTTTCCCCTTTGCTGTGCTCGTCTTCGTAAACTTTGCTCAGTGGGACTTCATAGATTGAGGAAAGGGCGGAAGGTAGCGGTAGAAATGGAGTTTGATGGGGCAGCATTATGTAGCTTCTATGGTCAAGTACTATATTGAGCATTTTTAGAGCTATTTTTTGTCAGCCTCGGGTTTCATTTCATTATGTTATTGAAGAAGCATCTGCTACACGGCAGAGTTGAGCCACCTCAATATTGTAGATAAGACCATGTAAAGCATGAAGTAAATTTATTCTCCATCTGCTGCTGCTGCTGCTGCTCCTCTTGTTGTTGCTGTTGTGACCCAACCTGAGCTTGTTAGATTAAGTCCTGTCTTCTTCTGCATACCGATCCGCCCTCCTCGTTGTATGTAATACCTCCATTTCCTTCCCATATAGATTAGATGTGCGCAACGAGCCTCGTCTGGAGAATTCCATTGGCCATAGAGCTCACGGCTGAGAGCTTGAAACTCATTACGTGCGAATTGATGCAATGTCGCGCGCCTCTCGGCTTAATCCTGTGTTGTTTGTACGTAGCTAAAGGTAGGTTGGTGATGGTGGTGCAGATTGAAACCATCTCCCTCTGTTTGACATCCATTGTTTCATGTAGATCCCTCGTCGGTCTCTATTCTGTATAATATTCTCCGTCAACTCCTGGTCCTCAGTACGAGCAGAATAGCTACGGCTTCACTTAATCATCAAAAGTATACAGATAATTTAAGTGGCAGGATCATTACCCGTTTCGGTGTGCTGCTACGGCGTGTCTGAGGATGAAATCCCTCAAGATTCTTCTTCTTCTCCGTCGCCGCCGCTTTGTGTGCGTTGTGTAATACTGTTGCCAATGAAGACGGAGGATGGAATAGAAGGAAAGGAGGTGTGAGGATTGATGGACCTATTTTTGGCGCTCGCTGCTTCGTCTATTAGGTCTGTGGAGCAGGAGAGTGAGTTAGTATGTAATATATTGAGATAGATACAGCATTCACTGCTGTGAAGACAACAACAGCTTGATTTTTGTTATTTATCTCTTGCCCGGAATCACGCTTCAGACAAGGAGGCAAGCACAGGAGACTGTCTGGGAAAGTTGATGTTGAAATGCTGTGCTAACACGTAATAATTTTCCCAGTCGTTTCTTCTTCTTCGGCTTCTTCATCTTCCGTAATGGATCCAGGAATAAATGTGGTATAGTTTCGTAAGAACTTCCAACCACGAGTTGAATGTATGTATAACACACACGTAGCTCGCTATTAAGAACGCCGTATTCCTTTCGTCCTTAGAGGCTGACCTCTTTCGAGGCTGTGAACTTGCATACCAACATTACAAGTTGATGTGCAGAAGGAAATTAAATAGGGCTGATTATGCTCGGGAAGGAACGAGTATCATTCGAGCTCATGAAGCTGTGCGAGCATGAGATGGAAATTCATATTTGATTGGGGTATTCCGCTTGGCTGTTTTACAAATTTATTCCTATAGCCATCAGCATAAACTTTTTGCACCCTTTGAGTAAATGAACCAGCTATGGATTTGACTATTTATGGAGGGAAAAATGACTCGGGGTGGTCATTTTATGAGGCAGTTGGTTGAAATTGGGAAGGAAAAATTGCAACCGTGAATGTACTCGTGCGTAATGTGATGGTGCGTGCTTGAGTTGATGTGTGTGTCAGTATAAACACTACAAGTTTCATTCGATATTATGGCTGACATCTAGCCCTGTACACACAATCCGATATATTTCCACCACAGACTGTGGCAATCAGTTATCCGGAAAATTGAAGCTCTTTCCACCCTTCTTCATGTGTACATGTTTGCAAGCTGTACAGCAATGTTACCTGCTGTTTGAGCAACAAGGAAGCTCCTGTCTGTGTACTTGTATTCCTCTAGTGGGACTTTCGCGTGCTATACTCTTTCACTCTGTCGAAGTCTAGTGCAGGGGAAACCATCCCATAGCGAGTCTTGTTCTGTGTGTCATTGGGAAAAGGAATGCAATTGTCGGCAGAATCCACCATGTCTTCTTCTATATATGTGCCATACATCGAGCCTATAACATTTTCACTCATGGCTCACTTAATCAGAGCGGAGTGCTTTTAGAGGTTTGTAATGGGACAGTCATAATGATAGTGCTAAACGATCCGGAGCCAAGTTCAGTGGACTGATTTGTTATGATATCGGAGACTTAATAAAAAGTTCGTTTGTGTGCTCCAAAGGACATAAAGCAGGGTGGTCCTAATGCTACAGCCTGCTGCTTTTATTGTCAATCATTATTGTCTGATGACTGATAAATAGTTGGTATGATTTGAATTTAATTAAAGTTTAAATGAAATCCCTTTTTAGTGCTACTGTGTATTTGTTTGTGTGTGCGATGGGAAAGCAATTTATTCTTTACATGTTGCTAAAAGGAAATTAATTGCATGGTATGCCGGGATGTTTGTGGTGGGGGATGGATGTTGGAGCACAAGCTTTAATCTTGGAGAAATACACATGCGAACCCCTCCCTTATCAAACTTGTGATTTATGTACGTTCTTCCCTCACTATTATAGTTTCTTCTAGATCCCTACGCGGGGGTTACATGATCAAGTTTTTAAGCTGCGTGTAAAACAGGTCCTTTTACAGCTCTTGTGTAAAATCGCACATATCTGGAGGAGGTCGGAGCGTGTGAGTTTCATTAGATACTGTTCAAGATGCTGTGGTGTGGGATGTGAAGTGGTTCAGAGAGTATTATCATCATCTTTTTAACCCTCAGCACCCCTGATTTTAAATTCCCCCTCGCATCGCTATATAACGCAGACGGTGCAAATGGGTAAATGTCAGCATGGGTGTGTGGGCATGGAGGATATATATTGAACCGCTCACCGCTCCAAAGATACATGAGAGAGGAGTAATGCATTAAATTGTAAAACCGCAAAAGTGAAAATAATACTCTGTCGTGGTGGGAGTGCATGTTGGTGGTGGGTACTTTGTATACACCAGAAGGAGCTTCTTTCGGCATCCTTTTGTTTAGTAGAGCTTGACTGACATAGAACATGTATCAAGTAACTCCCAAGGTGGCCAAGGGGGAGCTTTAAGTGGGCCGATTTTAACTAAATGAAAAATAATGTCTGAGAGTTATAGGATTAGATGAGCTTGCTCGGTCACATTCGCACCTCCTTTGTCCTTTGCATCTGGACGAGCTCGTCCTTTCTCATATAAAATCCACACGATCCTCTGCTCCGCTTTTGTTATTGGTAATGCAAAGTCACGGAGGTAGAATCTATTCTCGGAGATAGGCTAAATCTTTAGCTTGCGTGTGTGTGTATGCATCTAGTAGTCAATTTCAGATGCCATCATAGTCATTGACTCGGTAACATACGTGTGTTTGTGTGTGTGTCTGTATGTGACTTGGATTGCATTATGATGCTATAGCGGCGAAGAATTCAGTCTCTCTGGGTGTGTTATGACATGAAAACGAGAACATTTGCTTGCATGGTTGGTAGACGGTCTGGGGACACTATGGCTGAGAAGCGTCTCTTTCTCCCTCTTCCTACCCATAGCTTCTAAATTACTGAATTGTGCTCCTTGAAACTCCATTTGAGCTGCACACACAATCGAGTCTCTGACTACAACAAGCTGTTAAGATACGACAGACAGGCAGCAGACAGAGAGAAAATGCACCGCGTACTACACTCTCTAGCTGCTTCACTTCCTCTCTCTCTCTCTTGAAACGACAAGTTCAATTTATGTACTAATTGACACAACTAATTGCTTGCTATCGTCGCGCACGTCTTCCATGTACGCTTCCTATTCCGTACAGACAAGGACGGATCAGAAAACAAAGACCCTTCCCGTCCTCTTTTCCACTCATTCACTCTTCGTCCTTTTTTCCCCAAGAAAATCCAAATTGACATGTTGAATCCTTATTCCCGACAGTGGCTGTGGATGTGAGCTCGTAGCTTTCATGGGGATGGATGTGTATTTGTTTTATGTTCCGGAAACAGGAAGAACACACGGTGGATTGATAAATTCGACTATATATATAGGACAGTATAATGGTTATTAGTGCTCACATCTGTTGTTTAACCCTTGAGAAAGTAAAAGTGTGGAGGAGTTATTGTTGTTGTGCTTTATTCAGTAGTATACAGCTGTGGAAGCAGAGCAAAGGAAAATTATGAGCGCATATGAAGGAACACAACGGATCAATTGTGTAACTAATCGAATCAAGGGTTCCAATTAAAATATGGTAATATTTGTTACCCTTTGGAGACGATTTAGGGGGTCCTTGAACGTTTCCAACCACGCACCGTTGATTACGATGTACACCAGCTCCTTCCTATAGTCCTTGTTGTCAGCATGGCATTTAAAATTCAAATTCAACTAGACGTCCTTCGTATTGCTTTAAGAGTGGTTGATTCTGGTGATTAGGACTCTCTGTGAGCCCGCTTGTTGCACATTATCGGGACCACCAACTGAGACAAATGAAACTTTGTATTGAGAAGCAGAGGAGAGATGGAGAGGGTTAGTTGTTTTTACTGTCTCTTGGCATGCATGCATGCAGCAGGCGTTGCACTCTTTAAAATGCATTCGAAAGTCAGTCAGTCACAGGAGAAGGGGACGCTCTCCCGCATTGAGTGAGCAACTTGAAAGACGGAAAGCTTATTTTTCGTGACCTATGCATTTATTTTCATTTTCTTTCTGCTCTTCTTCCTCTTTCTCCTTTCCGTCTTCTGTGTCATGCTGTGAGATCTAACTTTTCCCCTCGTAGATTCTGGGCTTACCCTGGCATATTGTGACGGTAAAATGTAATAAGATGAAGGTAATCGGAACTAGGATGTGAAAAGTATTTGCAGCATGGTGTATTTAAATTCATTGTGGATAAGAGGCTCTTGCCTGATGCTGACTCATATTCGCCATAGTTCCATTGAGAGGCTGTAGCTTATGTCTTCATTCATGTACGAAGCATATGCGTGTGTATCTGTTTGATACATCAAAAATGTTAACTGTGAGAATAAAAATGTCGGAGACAAGCTGAAGATGTGGAAAACTTTCTTCATGCATTCACACAGAGAAAGGGAGATCCTCAATTGACTCGAAGTTGAGCGAGAGAAGATGTAATCTTTTGTGTGTGAGTGAGTGAGTGTGTGTGTATGAGCGGGAAGGAATTTGAGCTAGAGAGCTTTTCATTTCTCATCTCTTTCTCGTCGTGTGTCTTTCTTTCTCTCTCCCCCCTCCGCTATTTCGTTTCAGTTCATCCTCACCATTTTTCAAAGCGAATCAAGTAAAGACATTCGTAAAGAAGTAATATTGTCCTTGGTGGCGCGGAGATGCATCTGACACCGCTTGCCGACGAGCTTCCCACCCTCTCACTATATCGCCACTCTTGCTCACCTATTTAACATCTCCTGGATTCTCTTGCTTCTCTGTGTACATTAAATGAGGGAGAGACGGGGCCGAATAAGCTTTTTCATACTTTTTTAAAACTTGCTAGCTGCACGTGAAGGGTTTCTAACATGTACATGGTGGATGATGTGGGCGACTGTGCAGTTTTGACATCATTTGTACTCCAGGCTAGTCCTAATAATGGTCGTATATATTTACAATATTGCCGCCTGCAATGGCGTGTTAAGGAACAATGGAGGTTTTCGTATACAACTACATGTTGTAATTTCACAATGTCATTCTTGTGTGCTTATCAGGAAATTGGAGAAATCTTTGGTCGTCACTCCGTTTTTCAGCTCTGAATTATTATAACAGTATGGGGGAATCTAGAGAGAAGAACTGTTCTTGTTGTTACGAATTCATGCAACCATGCTCCTGTGTGTCATATGGGAGTTATATTTATGGTGTTAAGGGGAAACTCCTTTTCATGTTAATACAGTAAGTAGTAGTAGAGGCATTACTGCTCAAGTGTGTGATGTATCATCAGTTGGGCTCCCCATACTCTCCTGTGCAAGTCCATTAGGAAAGAGTAAAGTGATTCGGGTTGTGGGTTATCTGGAGCGAGGTTTCCGCAACGGCTGCATTTTGATTTATCTTCCAAATCACTCCCCATGCGTTCTTTTGCTTGCATGCATGCAGGCTGTTGCATTATTATCCCACACAATCCCTCAACATTTCAAGTAAACTGTATAAAATTTCCGCCTGTTCTCATATACTACGACACATTATTCCGAATAGATCTTCCTGAATCCACATAGGCGCCCATTTACTCTAGTCAAAAGGTATAAAAAATAGGACATACAGCTGGAGTAATTGGTACAAAATGTTATAATGGGTTGAGCAGAGTAAGATGTAAGATTGATGCGTACGTGTGTATGTGTGTTTGCGAAGTGGAGTCATTAAGACAAACCCGGAAGCGCTTAACCTACTAGAATCCTGATGAGAATTAGATTTCGCATCAAGCTAATCTGCAAATCTACTACGGCTCCGCTCCGTCAGCTCTCTAACTTCATCTTAACTGTGCAAGTCTCATTAATGAGATGCGTCTCGACTCTTTTTCTCTCTGACTCTCTCATACTTTTCCTGACATGCCCGCAAAGAAGAGTGGGCTGCTGTAGCACTGTCCAAAAAGTTTAAATCTTCAAACTTTTCTTTCCTGCAAACACACAGCAAGCACACTCTCTTTCTCTCTAGCTTAGTTAGAAAGTGTTTTTCTGTCTGGTGGCAAGAGCAGACGTGACCACGGAAAATGCATAATTTACTCAACTTGTAGAATCACACCGTTGAGTCTCCCCGTGGGGCCAAGTATCAAGCAAAGAATTGGACGTATACGGACGGACGTGTGTGTTCTGCATAAGACTTTCATGCAAACAAGAAGAAAAAGCCACAGGGTGCAAGTGTGTGTGTCATTCTCTCTCTCTCTCTGTTCGTACTCGTTTACTTGCTTAGTATGCATACTGCTGTTGCATTTTCAAGTGCGCGTGTGTGTGTATGACTTGTTTTGTTGGAGGGGAAAGAAAGAATAGGCTAACCTTTCTCTCATTTGGCGAGTTGATATGGAGTACGAAAGGGAAACAGGAGTTTTGATTGTGGCATGCAGACGGAAGAATGGTTTAGGACACTTTCCTCGCAACTTGCTTGAATTACTGCGCCGTCCAAGTTTATGGTGTTGTAAAGGGTATATAGTGTTTACGTGGCTGCTTTATTTTCCTCTGCATATAGACATATACTAACATTAAGTGGAAGGAAGGAGTGTGTATTTAGTAGTGCCGTTGGGAGTTGTGGTGGGTTCTTCAATGAGGGCATGGTTCTTGTATAGGTCAACATACACACGAATGTGTTATGTTGTTGAGGTTGTTTTGTTTATTATTATTTGGCGGTTGCATGACATTTCGTGTGTGTAGTCAATATGGAGAATGAGTGTGTAAGGTGCTTGTGTCAGTGCATGCGGATAATTACGGGGGCGTGTGTGGTAATGGGGCTGTGTGAAGAAGCCTGAGAAGAGAGTTGAGGGACAGCAGTAGTATATAATACAGTGGTGAAATGTCGCAGAAAAGGCTTCATATATGTTAGAGTAATCGTAAAGTTAATATGGCATTATGATGGCGAGCTTTACAAGTTAGATGAAGTTTTGTGCTCATGCACGAATTTTCCTTCTATTACACAAACGTACATTACAGCCTGATAGTCTCGAGGGAGCCTTTTCGAATGGACAAATTAGTGCGTGTGTTGGTATGATGGCGTTTCTATAGTTAGTCCAAATCAATCCTGACAGCCTTCCGTCACACCTTATGCCCACCTCTTTAAGCCTCTTCCCCTGATTTCCTAATCTGTCTGAATTGCAAATCTTATAGCAAGTGGACGGATATAGCAGCAAGTTAGAGAGAGCACTATGGATGCCTCAACATCAACATGCAGGATGGACGGAACTTATACATGCGAGAGGATTTGGCTTGAAAGGATGATAGAGTCGAAGTTTTTGCTGCCAGCATCGTGAGAAACTGACTCGAGTGACTTTGCATTGGCAATTATATCCAAAGTGCTTGAGAGTTTATGAAAAGAAAGCCGCCGTTGAAAGGGGACGAAGAAGAAGCTGTGAGAACTGCTGTGGAAGGAAGTGTAGGGATGAGGAAGTGAGATATAGAGAGAAGAGGCTTTCTGCCCTCTGGTTTTAATGCGTGCCTGAACGATTGCTCATCCAAATGAGAGTGAAAGTATGCTCTGTGCAACATGAACTAGTAAATCCATTCTTCAGAACTCTCATGCTCTTACGAAAGTCTTGAGGATGAATGAGAGATGAAGGAGGAAGGAAGGGAAGCTGGATTTTTTTCCCTCTCTGTTCCCTACTTAAGCAAAAGCAAGGCGTAATAGAGTTATTTTCCAAGGTGAAATCCTCAAAGTAAATGGATGCAAGGCAATTCTTGACGTGTGTCTTGCTCGAGGTGAGTAAAGCACAAGTACACACGTGCACAATAGGACGCCGCATAGTACTTGCAGATTCCATTCACATTGCATGTGTACACGTGCATGTGTGTGTGTGTGGAGTGAAAGGAGGAGAGGGAGAGATAAACCTTGAAGTTCTTCTTGCAAGTCCACAATGCGGAATTCCTTCGCGTAGATAGTTTTAATCTCCTTGGCTAAGCGGGTTTGAGTTCGGGAAAAAAATGAATTCTCATGTGCATCGGCGGGGATACAGAGGAAGTGTGTGCCAGGAGCATTATAGGAGGAATCTAAGAGATATTTTCTGTTTTGTGCACGCAGGTAAAAGATGGCTGCCAAAGAAGAAGCCAGACCAGCAAAGCAGAGAGCCAGATTCAATTCCATTGTGTCAATTTGGTAAGATTCACATTTATTTTATTCTGCATGCATTACGGATAAAAGTAATAGAAAGTTTGTGAGGGTTCCAAGGGCTTTAACCGTTCGATTACTTTGGATGGACTAAGGTATACAGTGGATTCTTGAACTTGACTGATTTGCGCGTGGTTGTCTGTTTGGCTTATTTGCAGGTACGGGATAATTATAGGAGGCTTCCAAGCGTACTTGATCATTGCCAGCGTGCGGCGATTTGTTTACTTTGCCGAGTTGCCTTGGCCATATCAGAAAACTCCGTTCATCGAGCTGAATACATACATCGCTTTGACAGGTATTGAATTTGTGCGGTCTTACTTGCCATTTCTTATGCTCTGGATTCGATTAGACCTTGTATAACGTTACGACCAGGCAAGGGTTGTAAAAGGAACTCATAAACTTGCACCAGTACAAGCGAATGTATGTACATATAAATTTGATGGTTGCAGGCGTTGCAGTTCTCCTGCTTCCCTTTTTCCTGGCCGCCTGCATTCTTCAAGTGGGGAACGCGTCCAATGACAACCGTATGTTGGGAAAGCACTTGGGAACTCGGGACGAATGGTCCATTCGCTTGATTCCAAGCATGCTCTACCAGGGGACACAGGGTCTTATTAGAACCTTGTGGACACATAGTGGACCGACATCCTCCCTGGTTCATGTCATCTCTAGCTTTTGTCTCCTTCTGCCGCAGACCCTGATGGAGGCTGTTCTAATCAAATATGGATTTATTACACAAGGTAATTCAGCATCTCTCTTTCTCATCACCGTGGTGTGGAGACAAGGAATGTTCTTTTGTGAACTTTCAACTCAACTAGGGCTCTGCCGCAGGAGCAGCAGCAGCATCTATGTCCTTTCCCTGCTGCAGAATATAATGTGAATGAAATTTAATTTGGTATGATTGAGTCAGTGGCTGGCTGGTTGGGTGGCTGAAATGAATGTTGAAAGGGAGCAAAGCACTTTGATATGAGAGAATAATATAATCTGGTAAAGATTATGCCTCCTGGAAATCACAGACCCTCTTCTTCTTCCTCTGCTTTTCTCTTCTTATCATCACTCTAGTGTTTTCTCCTCGTGCATCTTTTCCTACTTGTGAACAAGAGCGGCGGAAGAGGAGGGCCTCCTGCTGTGAAAAATTCTGTGTGCATAATCTCCAATTTTGAAATTTATATGAAAAAGAAATGTGATTAGATGTTGCTTGTACTTATACTTGGAGTAGTCAAAGTGGTTTCCTCTTCCTAATGTGGTTATATTCATCTGTGCAGGAGTGGTCCCGACAGAGGTGGAGTAGGAGCGAAAGGGTGGTTGCGTGTGGTGGGTGCATATGCAGTTATTCATGCAGGCGTGGGGATGCATGCCCACATGTATGATGATGTGGGATGCGTCTATTTGAATTGAAACGGAAAGATGAAATGAAAGGCGATGTTGTTGTCGACACTTTATACAAGAGTGGCTAGGAATGGCTGATATATGCGAGGAAAATGCATGCCTTTACTCACTCAAGAATTAGATCAGTTCTCTGTCTCTCTTTCTCTCTCCCCTTCCCTTACTCGCCAACGCCAACTCCCTTTCTCTTTCCATCGTCCTCCTGCCATTACTACTAACTTTCTCCATGGCCTTTATTCGATTCATCTATCAAACTCAGCCATGTTGAGTAGCGAGAGAGAAGCAGATCAATTTGCATACAAATGCGACAAAAGAAAGGCTAGAAATTCCTTGCTTTTTTTTTTATTTCTAAACACACGCTTAACTTTCCCTCCTTGCCGTTCTTTTCTAACTTAAGAGGGAATCATTTTGGATAATCAAGCTGTGTTTAAGAGTGCACTTCTTCAAGGGTCTCATTTGACTGGATAGTTCTCATGGCTCATACATGAGTCGTTGTTGTTGGGTTATACGGGGGGAGGGGGAAGGCTTTTGTGCGTTGGTCGTAAATAAAATCCTTCTGCTATACGACTGACTCTGGAGCATCATCAGGCATTCTACAATGCCTAGATAGTGTGTAGAGTTTTTAAGATGAATCAAAATTCCGCTAATGAGTAGTCTTGAGGGGGTTGGATTTTATAGCCAGCTTGGCGTCCTGCCATTATCTCTATCCTCTGTGTTCATCCGCTGCTATCATTGTTAGGCAGTTTTAAACTGCAGTATGAGCTTTTCCACACTTTCCACTCGTCCCACTCAAATCAATAGATTCGTTCGGCACGTGTGTCCCATGTGTGTGCGTGTGTGTATCACGTCTTTTTATTTTACCAGTTGAAAGTGCAATCGGTTGTAGGTTCTAGCTTGAGGCGGGAATTGTGTGTGTTTGTGTGTGTTTGTGGATTCAATCGATTTAAGTCTGCCGGATTGTAGCCATAAGGATGAAGCTTATGCTCCGCTCGGATCGTATCATCATCACGGACGTATACTCTCACGCTGCACTCTTTAATGCACTCTGTTGATATTCACAGTTTATTTCCATCCAGACAGAAGGAATGAAGGGGATACTTGTGTGTTTGTGTGTGTATGAGCGAGACAGAGAGTGAGAGAGAGTGGTAATTCGGAAATGCTCAAGCTAAATTTGGCTGGTCGCACCCATGCAGCCAGACAGCAGTCGGGAGGACTATACTTTCCTCAGGCTGACCGGTTTAATAAATCCTTCCATCTAACTCTCGTATACACAAGGATGTAGAGGGAATTAAACGAGGCCCTAAAGGATCCATGAATTTCTATTAAATTATAGGGGTCGTTGGAATGGTCCTCTTACTCTAGCTTTGTGCAGTTAAAGTATTTTATCGTAGCACGGCCATCAAATGATTTAATGTTGAGCAGGCTCGGGGCATGGAATTCATTGTATCAATCGTGGAAACAAGGTAGTGTGAGGCCATTGAATACCACCCTGGGTTTAAATGTGATCTAAATGCCTCGCTTGTTGACTTGAGTCTGTGGCATATGCATACTGGCACAACCGCAGTCCCTTTTACATGATTTTGTGTTATGTCCCGCAGGTGTGATAGCACTCAATGGTGGGTACGGTCAGATGGTGTACAAATTGTTATTTCTGGGGATGATATCGCTTGACTCGTATTAAATTGATGTGTTAATCGCTTGCATTCGTACAGGAATTCGTACAAAGTGGTAATAACAGTTATTAGGCCAAAACTGGTTGGTATGCCTAACCACCATGTGGCATGCAGAGGGAACGGCATCGGCATGCAGGAACTTGTAGTTCGGGGTAGTTCATCCAATTATGTCATTGTTTGCTGGAGGCAAGTCTATCTAACAGATTTAGCTCAGTTTCTCCATACTCGAAGTATCTTGGCTGACTTGAGTGGGAGCCAGAGCCGTCTTTACCAGTGCTTCTATGTACACATCCGTGGATTTTTACAGGGAAGAAATGCTGCGGAAAGTTTAAATTGAAATCCCTTGGTTCATTTACTCGCACAAGTTTTTCGCTGTTGTAATGTGGAGAAAATTATGCGTCATTTTTTCACAAGGCGACTTTCTATGTCACACGCCGAGAATTTTCTCGTTCGTTTTATGTACTCAGTGGAAAGTCTCATTTTAAAACTGTGTGTGCATTTGTGCACGTATAGTACGTATCCTTCGGGAAGCTATGAACGAGGCAGAGAGATATGTGTGAACATTTAATGAATTTCGTTTTTTTGAAAGCTTCTACAACTACGTAAGTTTAAGTGTAAAAAAGCAATTAATAAAAGTGACGGGCAGCCATTGAAGAGGAGGAGGAGGAAAAAAGGTTAGGGGAGATGGAGGGGAATAGAGGCACAGGATTGGAAATCCACGTACAACTCTGCCTGGTAAATACATACAGAAGGTCCCATATTAACATGGCCTTCTTATGTACACTGCAACTGCATGCTAGCAGTTTAGTTGAAAAAGAATAGCACAAGGGAAAAGATACGTATAATAGGAGAAGGCAGATGGATTTGAAGTGAGTGTGTGGGACGAAAGCTGGGAAATGGACGTATACAAACACTCATGAACCATGCACAGCTCCTCATATATTTTGAATTCAGGGCTGTATCTAGGAAATGCAGCAGTTAGAGCAAGGGAAGAACATTGTTTGTGAGTCATCCGTGATATTTCCAAAACGTCGGATGGAAACAAGAGGGAGGGGGGAAAAGACTGGGTAAGTGAGAGAGAGAAGATTCCTTGAGCTTCCGCAGATTCCTCTCCCTTTTTCCATTCACTCTCCATGTGAATCCACTTTGATAGCATTCAAGTCTTTGATTCCGCTGGACTAGGGCATTCCAGTAGCATTTTGTCTTTTTTTGTGAAAGACGGCAGGCAGACACAGTTACACACAAAAATGCATGTTCCTCTCCACGTTGTGACAGGAAGAAAGAAAGCATGTGCTTAAGTTGGGTATTTTGGTTGTTATATGTGTAGTGAAGGCGGAGGGATAGAACGTTTAGTTGCCTACGAGATGCATTATTGTTCCATGGACAAGATCTTATTTTCACAAGTTCATTCATTCGTTCATTGAGAAGTATTCTTTTATGTTTCTGAGGGAATAAGGGACGGTTATTTCCTTACATGTGAGCAGGGGGTCTGGGTGAGTCTTGAGTATGATTGTCTAGGAGAGAAGAATTTTCTTGTGTTGTTTATTGTAAATGTTAAACCCAAGCCCTGCCATCCCCTCTGAGGATGACGTGGCGGCAATAAATTTCACAGAGCCCTTGTCATCGTGCTAATATTCGCTGGAAGATGTGTCTTCCTCCTCTTTCCTCACTGTTTACATAACATTTGATAGGGTGAGTCTTAATAATAATCATAGAATGCATTACAGTAATGACAGCGCGAAGCTTGAAGACTGAAATTAATGCATCTCGGATGTCATTTCTCTGTGCTGTGCCCTGCTCGAGTGTGTGTTGGGTTGTTTATTCCTGGAGCTTGTTACGGAGGCAGGTTGCTGTTGTGTATGGTGGAGTGGAGAGCTTTAGTGAACCACGAGCAGTAATGCCTTTGGAGAAATCATCAGAAATCTGATACGTGACTTTGGGAGCACTCAGTCCAATGGAATCCAATATATCATATATTGCATTCCCATCGGATGAAATTAATATTTTTTTCCCTTGCTCATTCCGCACTTTGGCTGTGGCTGTACATAATAAAAGTACATTGGAAATATGGTGGTGAGTTGTTACACATCTCCGGTTGGTTTTTGATAGCCCAGCACATTGATTTTGCTGCACTGACTGTGTTGTTTACTACAATGTAACACAACTCTACTGCCACTTATTTCTGCATGAAAAGCCCAAGATACTCAAGTATTTGACCCCATCCCTTCTCCCTTCATTCTTTGGGCTTTTTCCTTCGTCTTCTTTGGGAACCCATTTTGCTTGAATGCGCCAGTCAAGGCTGGATGAGCATGTTGAAAGAGCTTGAAAAAGAATAGTATGTTCGATGATGAACCAATGTTGCTTGTAGTGACAAAGACTGTTTATAAGGAGAAGGGCACAGCTTGTAAAATGATTCTACAAGGAGGTTTATGTGTTCATAGAAGATGGTCAGTAGCGATTACTTGGGTTAGTTCAAGTGGTCTCGTCATAAGAATAATGTCGGCAGTCTTGCACGCTTCCACATGCTTCTGCAGATAAAGCTCGCATTGCAGAATGCAGTAGCAAGTCCCTACAGACTCCTTGGCTACCACATGGAGAAATCTTGTAACTTTTTTTATGTTTCCATAAAATTTTCATTAGCTCTGTGTGGAGCATCAGCTGCGATAATTTTCACTACCGTTCAATAGTTTTGCCCTCACATTAAGCCACCCGTATTATTGCTACCAAGAGAGACGTGTATGGGTGGAGTTTGCAATGTATTCATATCCTTGCTCGCTTCCAGTGTAAATTTTCAACTTGCTCCGCTCTCATAAAATCTCTTTATGACTTGAGGCACGTGTATGGGAGCATAAGGCAGAATTTTTCCTGACTTTCCGTCCATATGTGATATGGAATTCGGGAGAATTTTGGGAAAGTAGTAATGCAGGTGATTTTGAGGTTTCAACTATGTGCCCGTGGGGACAAGGGAAAAAAATGATGGAGGCTTTGGAAAAGGACTGTGCAGGTGGGGTGACGTAGTATTACATTGACGATCATGTTCATAAATACACTCCGTACATTCCGCACACACTGACTGACGGACTGAGTGGATATGATGGGATTCATGTTAAGCTGAACATGAGTTGCTGTCGCAACGATCCCTTCCACCCAGACGAGCTTGGAAGATAGAGAGAAAAGGAGTGGTTATTTAAAGCAGTTTAAGAATGAGTGGTACATAAGAGAGATGGTTTTTGAAGGAGTTGAATCGATGAGGATGGGATTTTAATACGTTGCTACTACTACTACTTCTACTACTAAACTGTCACTGAATGACTGCCGCCTGAGTGCGTCCATTCTCAGAGTAATGGAAGGAAGGGGAGCTATGTCTCCTCTCTCTCCCTAGCTCCTTTCACTTTGCACCAAGTTAATTGTCTCCAAACCATTATTATAGCTATAAGAAAATTTTCAGTAAAGACATCTATGCATCGTATCAGAATGATGCTGATGGTGTGGACCATTTGCCGTAGTGTTACCTAATTGGCAAGTGGGATTGGATAAGAATTTTCCTTAGATATATGAGGCAGACATACGCATAAGGGAGAGAGAGAGAGAAGGAACTTGCGTGTAATTTGGTTGCGGAGCTTTGCCAACTTATTGCCTTGACGAAGGATTTTACCACGATATGTGCTCCTCACTGCTGCGTCCCCTCTAAAGTTAAGCACTTTTCATATCAAATGTTCCAAACTAATATGACGACGACAAGGAGGGTGAAAGGATGGGAGCATCATCTGTGAATCAGCTGCTAGTGCCTTACCATCTTTTAACTTCCTGCTTGGAAATGTATAGCATATAGGAGGCAGGAGGAATACAATATCTATAGAGTGGGTATTGAGCTATCTCGTCGGCTTATTGCGGCTAATTTCAATGCACTTGTGATATCACATGTGTTATTTACCGTGTGTATACACATGAGCTGTATCTATAAGCCGGAGATGGTTACGACTTTAAAGATATTGCTTTCTCTCTCCTGCTTTATCTCAACTCATATACTTGAAAGAAAAAAAATCCTCTTCAGGCTATTTTACCGAGATAATTTATCCGCAGTGTAATCATGGTGATCTCGGTCATGAAAGTGAACAGAGTAGATGTATATGCATTAAACCTTGTATATCTGGCCCCGTCACAACTTGACTTTCACATGGATGAATTAAGGACTTGCTCCGTCGGTAATTTAGATGATGATCATGATGGAATTTTGCGGAAAAAGGAAGACAAGATGCATCCGAGCTTTCATCATCATCATCTTTTTTTCCTCTCTCTCTCTCCCTCTCTCTGACTCTAACTCACACAGTAATTCTACGGAAGGCTTCACTCACCTCACTCACTCAGCGTCGGCAGTGAAAATCAAAAGTTTACTTTTCCAAGACATATTTTGCTGGCAAATATGAGGACAAGTCTCCATTTGGACGTCTTCATCGTTAGTTTAGAGAGGGAGGGAAAGAGAGATAGAGAGAGAGAGAGAGAGAGCAAGGCGCTAACTTGAAATTGGATTCGAGCACAGGATATCTCTTCTATACTTCCTCTAAATTTGTGTCGTCTCACTCACCATCGATTTAGATCCAACACGGAGCTTTTCTCATCTTATTTCGCGTTTGAAGTGTGAGATGATGTTAGTGTCAAAGTCCGGAACTTTGGTGTGATGTGAGGGCTTGTAGTATATAGGATTGGATGTGATCATCGTTAGTGGTCGAGGGGACGCTGGATCATTGTCCTCATCTACGTCTTGCTTTGTACTTCTAGCCGTCTTGTTAACCAGCCTGACTGACTCTGGCGCAATGGTTATATAGAATTCAAGGGTTGCTATTGATGACGACTGCAGGAGTGCAATGTGATGGTCGAAGGATCTGTGACTTGTAGTCTGCGGGACCAGTCGATGCGCAGGCCTCTCTGTTTGCCTTTTTAGGATGGAGGGAAATCGTTTCTCTTTGTATCATGTAGGCGACCATTCGATTCCGCCTTTGCTGCTCTCTAACGTTGTGTTTCTCCTGGGCAATTACACTCGTCTAGCCAGTGAGTCATTCTGTGGACATTTCACGCTCAGAAGACGTTAATGTTTTGGTCACACAGCAGAGAGCTCAGACTATCTGGAAAGATTTCAATTCATCGTAACGTGGTTTTTGATGTGACCTGAAAATGATTAAAAGCGAAAGAGAGGCATTCTAATTTTTATCTCGTTCGTGTATACCATGCAATTCTGTATTATTGGTACGAAATTGATTTTTTTTTACCCCTGATTCATTCAATGAATCCAGAGTGGAGTGTGGAATAGTATAGGCAACGAGAATTTAACTGGAGCGATAATTACTTTCTTGAAGGAGCTCTGCTCTTGCTGGATTTGACGGGGGAAGGTATAGTGAAGTTGGGGGAGAGAGAAGCTTCGATTGATGAGACTTTTTGTTGTCTGAATATGCTATACTTTCCAAAGGTTATAGATTCGTGAGGAGGGTGAAAGACATGGGAAATTCCATTTCCTGGCTTGAATTGTGTGTATTTCAAATTCATACTTGTAAACACAGAAGAACAGAGGAGACAGTTACAAGAACTTGGTGAGATTTGTGTTGGAAATGAGAAGTTGGTCTTTAGCAGTGATGTGATAAGACATAGACATACAGTTGAAGAAGGGAAGTCAAATGGAGTGAATAGTTGGAAAAACAAGAGAAATCAAGTTCTGCTTGGAGCAGCATTGGAGGAATCATAACAACGTAGTAATAATATTTGGTCGCAGGACCAAGTATTGTGTTTCAGTGTACCTACATTAGACAACTTATTCCTCATAGGTTCTACTCTACCCCGTCCGTTACTACGCATCTTTCCCATGTCATCCTGTAGAAAGCCTGTATGCACTATTTGCATTGGTTTTTCTTCGCTTCGTTATTTCCGTCTATCTTCGTTTATCTTTAGAAGCTAAAAAATGGAGTAAACGAACTAAGGCAGACTATGTGTGTTCTCTTGTGTTTGCTTGATTTGCCGTTTTCTTTTCTTTGTACACCAGAAAAACTACAAGTTTGGATGGAGTAGTAGTACAAGTACAGAACAGTGATAGAGAGAAGGAAGTAGCATGATTTGCTTCATGTGGTCTCTTCTCTTGGTCTTAAAAGGGAATTGCTGATTCTCTTCGCAGGTTGTTCTTTTCAAATGACTTTTCGGCTAGTGTAGGAAAGAAATATGTGTTTGTCCATGCGCGCGTACAAGTTATTAAGGCATTGAGAATGGAAGCTTTGGATGAAACCACTTGAAAGTCAAGTCACTCACGACTGACTCGTTGCCGGCACGAACTGTTGAGCTTTCCCTTTCACACAAACACTCACTACAGAATGAAATGAGGAGAAAGCGAGGGAGCAGACTTAAAGACAAGTAGATTTTGTCGCTATATTAGGAAAGTTAGAAAGCCATTGGTTCTATTTGCAGATAAAATCTTTTCCTTTCCCTACGGACATGATTCGAAGGAGTATGCTTGTTGGCTGCACTCATGTGAGGATGCAGTAAGAGGAAAGGGCAGGATGATTGCAAGGGCAAAGTTGAGTGAAAGAAGTGGACTGGAGTTCTAGTGGTTTGATTCATGAATGGTTTGGTCTTCATACAAGTCTTTTAATGATTTTGTTTGTTTTTTTTATTTACCTTTGGTCACTACAGAAGCTGTGTGGAAGACGGATTTGGATGTACTCCTATCCCAGCGAGAGAGAAATGAGATCTTGGGAATGCTGAGCAAGACAAGTCTTGAGGCCAGCAAGGCGGCAGAGGCATCCACGTTGAATCCAGAATCCTTGGTGTACCTCAGCCCGGAAATGATGCGACCGGAATTCATCAATTATGCCCTTGCACTCGTCATGTTCTCAGTCCGATATGCAAATGTGTTCTGGCACAGCAATAAAACCTTCTCTGTGCTCTTCAGCATCATGCTGATGGTGAACAGTGTCCACAGCCTGATTTCCTTCTCATCCTTCTCCGTCTTGTACAAATTGCATGCCTATGGACCGACGCGGATTCTGTTCAAAGAGCTTCCTCTACTTTTGGACAACCATGTGACGCTCCTGTTGTACATCATCTCTGCTACCATACTGCTCACTTCCAGCGGGGTACTTTACCACTATGGTTACCTCAAGATTGCAACCTTTGTGAAGCACAAGACACGAGCACAGTATGTTACCGATGGGGATGAGGACGGTGGCTATGGGTAAGTTGTTCAGTTCTTGTATAAACGTTGATCACACAGTATCATTACTTCGTCCGCGTTAGTTTGTTGGTAAAATGAAGCTTATTTGCCGTTTTATTTTCACGGCGGGCTGATAGGGATGAGAGGGAGAGAGAGGAGTTATGAGGAAACTTTGAACCGGAGCAATAATGTTATGTGTTATGTTATGTACAGGGTTGGATGGGCATACTTTCCCCACTGCTCCGCACTGGCCGTGCTCCTCGCCCTGGCTTCAACACAAAGCCCGTTGGTGCACGATGCCACACTTGTGTACCGAGCCTCCCTGGATAACTGCATGCTGGCTGACATCATAAGTTCTGCTGCACACATGCTGCTCTGGATGGCCCTCTGGTTAAATTTGACGGCGAAACGGAATTGGGTGTTCCATGTTGACGTAAGTGTGCTAGAGGTTCATTATAATCTTTTTCCTCACTGTCTCTGCCATCACCACCAGCAGCAGCGATTCTTCCTTTTGTCGATTAACATGCTGGTAGGACACGTCTGGTGACTAGTCTCCGGTGGTATTCCTCTGTCACCTTGTCTAGGAAGTGAGGAGCACTTGTACGAACTGTGCTGCATGGAAGGCTTTAATTATTGCCATGACGGATGAGTATATTCCCCTTCTAATAGAAGGACCCAGAGTGAGAAATGAATGGGTGCGGGTGGTGGTGACAGAGTCTGAATGGTTAGCATGATGTATGCATCTGAGCTTTCCTTCGTTCACCATGCAAATCTGGACATGGAGGAATGTGCGAGTGTGAGAAGGCAAAGCTCGTGTGACTGCACGAGTGACTGATTTGGGATTGTGAAAATATCATTTGGTTCTCTCTGACTCGCCCTTTAGGTAAATATCGGACGAGTTCGAGTGAAGGGATTGGAGTCTCTGAGACTGTCTGCTGACATTGCCCTAGCTCTACCGGATAGCCCTTGCTCTCCCAAGACACCCATGTCATCAGCTATGCTTGTTGTCAGTGATTCACAGGCTTTCGCTGTTACGGATGTCAACTCAAAAAAATCCATCTTGGGACTCTTACTGCGGGTAAGCGGACTTCGTTGCTCAAGCGAGGATGTATGTGTCGTGGGCTTCAGCTTCCGTTTCCTACGCGTACTCTTCGTTATGATTAATTTGCCCGTGGACAGTTATGCATGTTTCTTTGTACATGTGAGGAAATTTGAAATTTTACTTGCAGAATGCTCAGCAGATGAAGAGAGATGGGGAATCGGATGAAAGGATTTACTGGCCAAGACGATCTCCAGTTGCTGGAACGCAGAATTCCTTGGAGGAAGATGAGCAACCCTGGCTGCATGAGAATAAGCCCTCGAATGCCTCTCCTGGCCGCAACAAAGTTACATTCCACGAGGACTTGCCCTCACCGAGGTAAAACCATTTCTGTGTTTCTCTTCTTCCTCTTACCCTCTTCCTGCAATTATGAGTTCACACATTTTTGAAGGGGTGAAGGTAGACAAATTATACTTTGGTAAAGTTTTTCCACAAGAGTTTCAAAAATGTTGAATTGCATAAATGTTTTGAAAAGGGGTAGCTAGTTTTTTGAGTCTTTGCTTTGCTCTTGTGGAAACGGGAAGAGCGTGGTCTAATTTCCTTTGGGTCTTTTTGTGTAGGAAATATGCATCTGTTCCTCTTCCACGAACTGGAGGCATGAAGAGAAGTTTCCGGGACCGAAGCTTCACTCAGTTAAGTCAAGGAGAGATTGATGATGGTGACTACGCCATGCTGAGGGGTGGTAAAAACGTTCTAAAGCATCATCACGGAGCAGATGGGGATTACGAAGAGCATCAGGTATGTACATGCTTTTAATCGCTTCCACAAAAGTCAGTTTCCTCATGCTGTCTTATCAGCTTCCTTATTAGTGACGTCTAGCAGTAACAAATGGTCTCAGATATGTATTTAACAATGTTTAATGCTAATAGGAATTACTGGCTGTTGTCACAAGTTCGGGTGAACAACGGAACCATGTGATTTCGGTGCCACATGACCCCATCCACAGAGAGTTGACCAGTGTAGCCCAGGTAAATGGCAATTTGTTATTTTCTCTTTCACGTTTCCAAAGATATGGAAGGTTTCAAAATTAAATATTCCAATATGTATTGAAAGGATGCGACTACATTTAGATATACTGGACTATGACTATTTGAAAGGGAACCTCTTCTGCTCCTTCGTCATTTTAGCGTTAAATAGGTTGACCTTTCTATATCAGTTCTCAGACTAGCTGCATACATGGTGCTACTGCTGCTGCGTTGCCTAACTAATAATTATATACAATAATTTCTTGAACCCACAAGTTTTTATGCTACAAATTTGCCCCGAAAGCTTTTCACTGTGTATGCATGTGTTCAGAGGGACCGGGTAGAGAGAAAGCCCAGTGTATAGGGGAAGTCCTCCTGTTTAAATATTAGTTCAGTGATGAATGATTGCTTGAGGAGTTGGGGTGAAAATACTTTCGTGGTGTGTTGAAAACAGAATTTTTATCTTTGCGTGTGACATATGTAGCGGAGGCTTTACCAAAGGTCTACTATAGAGAATCCGTTACTGCTGTTGTGGTCCAAGTTGACACTTTGCAACCGTCATTATCAAGCTGCGTGACTGTGAGTATGTTGCATGTGGTGGATTCTTCTAGGGGCACTTAAGCACACGAAACTTGTGGGTTCTCTTATGACAACAAGTCACACTGTGTTGTGATTATGCTGACAGCTGATTTTGCAATGGAGTGTTGTGGACTCCCGCATTTTGCGTGTAACTAAAAACTCATGCATATTTTAAACCAGTTAATAAGGAGGCTTTATTTTGGCTATTGAAGAAAAGTACTATAAATCGTAACGTTTTTCTCATGGACCTTCCATAAGGTTTCCTAGCTTTAGATTGCAGTAATACTTGATTTTCGTCTAGTTAGTGCATGAGTGTGAGAGACAAGCTCTCGACATTCTAGATTTTCGGATGAAAAAAAGGACACCTATTTAATTATGCTTGATCCTTTTTTCGCAGGGAACCCCAAGAAGTGTGCAGAGTACAGATTCGGGATACAATGGGAGGAGTGGGAGTGTGACAAGATCAGACTCAAGAAGCACAGCCAGCTCAGCTTCACCACCAGATAGAACCGTGAGTGATTCATCCAGTGGAGTCCACTCAGCCTATGGAACAACTAGCGCCATAGGAAATTCAGCACCTCAGAATCATTCCAAGGCGGACACAAATTGTCACTGCGAGGGAGACCGATGCTACGTAGAACATTCTGTTGTGTACGGACAGATATCCCGGCGGAACAGTATGAGGCTGAAGTCTCCTACACATCCAATTTATGAGACTAGTGGAACAGCTCATGGGAAAACCCCATGCTCTATCTATGAAGCTCGCATAGCCCCGCCAACAGCATTGCCCGTACCTCCTCCGTCTGTTCCAGAGAATCCTTACGGAGACAGGAGCAACATGAAAAAGTTAGTCAATGTGACGGTGGCTGCGGAAAAGACAGCTGCTTCTGCCTGTGAGAACGGAGCTTCATCCATCTACGGTGTGGTCAATCAGTGGAAAAGTTGCTCACTTACCAGAGACCAATGCATGAGCCCTGATTGCAACGGTAGTGCTAAGAAGAATAATGAAGCTGCGGCCCAAAATGAACAGAGTATTGTTAGTGTTGGTGTGGAGAAATCCGACAAGAATGAAGTAATGATCAGGAGGAAGCCCTCATTAACACGGCCCAAGACGACAGACATGAGCCCAGTAATCCAGTCAACGCCATACGGTCGTTGTACTAATATGAAAATGAGCTCCTTTGTGGATCAAGCAATGCCACCCATCCCTCCCCCGCTGCCGCCCTTATCGTTCGTAACAAGTCTAGGCAGTGGTCAGCATGGAACAGTTCCCATCCCAGTAAACAATAGCCCTCGGGGTTTAAATTCTAGTGGAAGTTTTAGAGCTTCGCCTCGTGTAATGACTCACTCGCCAGCTAGTTACGTCTTGCCTCAGTACCCTCGTCACTCAACGATTCCGAATCACTCAAACGTAGACGGTCTCTCAAGCTTCCATGGAATTAATACTTCTGCCATTCCAACCGCCGTAAATACTTATCCCATGGCGCAGGCATCCCAAGTGTATAATCATTCGCCGGGAGCAATGCTGCACAACAAGAATTAATCACAAGCACTGTCGCAAGGGGTGCTTTTGTGTACTTAAAATGCACATAATGTGTATATTTGACATGAGTTTATCCAAGCGTACATTTGGTGACACATGTAGATAATATTGTAGAGACGAGGCTATTCGATGTAAAAGCAGAGCCATTGTTATTGTAGTGTGTATTTGTATGTTTCTTTTATTAGAATGTATTGCGTAAATTAATTGAAATGTAAGAATCTGTCCTACGACGGTGTTCAAGATTGGATTACAAGCAATAGACTTTTTTTTACTGAATCGCTCTGTATTCCTCTGTTGCTACGGAGTCGTCCTATACTCTGAGTACTGCAAGTTAGCAACGCAATAGGGAGCAAGAAATGTAAGCAATGAATGTGAACACAGAACACAAGTGGAGTGGTTGTAGTTACCAACAATATTTTGTCTGTCGCAATAAGCTTCTTAGCTTAGACTGAGTGTAGTACTAATTATTATATGTTGAAATTCACGTTCCTTTTATCTAAGTAATTCCTCCTGTACCGAACCGAAAGTTATTTTACTATCGCTAGAAAAAATTACCGCGTCGTATTGCATTATTTTTGTTTTAGTGAATAGGATTTGTACGTTTTTAGGACGGTACTTACTTCTGGCAAACATACTCGACATGAATGTTGGGTTTGTAGTAGTAGATAAAAGGTGAATTGAGTCCTGGATTTCAGTGTTTTTTTGTTGTTTTTCCTAAAGGGACAATACCCACACGTAGACGGTAATGCTAAAGACTTAAAGTAACTTGATTGCGCAGTACAAACTTGTAAGACTATAGTTGTAGGTCTTAAATGTTAAAATTATGGAGCATATTGTCTCGTCACGATAGTTTTTAGCTTCCAAGACAAAAGGCACAATTTCTTGTTTGTATCACTTTCTGCGACTGTTCATTTGTTTTCTGATATCTTGGTCAGATTAGAAGCTTTGATAAGCAGTTGTAATGTACCGAGTACTACAGTTACCGAATAATAGAACAAGTTTTACTGAGCCTTCAATGCATTTCATACGAGGTTTTTTTGTAACCTTGCGTATGATGATTAAGCTTGATGGACACAAGTTGCCATTGCGAGTAATAATGCAAGTATAGTTTGATACGGTCAGACAGACGTAATACATACGCACTCCTAGAGTGTTTGTACATGTTGATGGTTAAGAACAGCAGAATGTCATCACGAGAATTACTACAACTATTATACGTAGCGTTTGCTTAGAACAAATTTATAGTTGTCAGGTAAACAAAGATGGATAATAATGATGGCGATACGATTGTGTGAGGAACCAGAGCAGTAATAACGGCTAGTACTGTTACAAGTATACGGACAGTAATGCCACGGTAGCAACAGTTTAGCAGTGTATCAATGTTTTGAGACTGTTTGTGCCTCAGTGTTTTGTCTTACTATTGTGACGACACATCATCTACTACAGAAAGCAGATTTCAAGCTTATTACTGTGAATTTTAGCTATCAGTTTACTGTCATGCTGCCCAAGGCACAACCAATGACCATACAACTACGAGATTTTCTCTGTACGATATATCAAAATAATCTATGAACAGGAACAAGAAGACCAATTAATTAGCTAGAATTCGATGTATATCGCTAATAGGGGCTTAATACAAATGGCAGTTCCGCAATGGATTTTCTCTTCAAATGTTCTTGAAGATAACAACACATTGATGCAGGTTTTGTGTACGTTTTGGCTACTTTTGATAACGGTTTTTACAGATACCTTCGTCAATGTTGCCTCACCCGAAGACTGCGTGTATGAATTCCTCATGGAGATTATACTTTCATGATTCGTAGACCAGTAATGCAGGGTTAATAGATGGTATTGCATTGAATCAGCATTATTCATATGCGTCCGTCTACACTTTTTCGTTTAAATTTCAAATTTCTCGTCTAGTCGCCATATTACCTCTTCTGCATGATGGAAATATTTGTACTGCTAGCTAGCCAGAGTTATATTAACCATTAATACGAATACTTTGTACACATCTGCTCCCGCCAGACTTTTTTTATTTTAGTTTCTTCGCAAACTATAATAAGGAGTGAAAGGAGAAACGAGTGGATGACTAGTCTTGTCCGCCAATTGACTCCACTCAACCATGTAACCATAGCAGTCAAACCCGGTGGAATTATTGTACGGAGTTGTTGTGTACTTATCTCTCTTGCAAAATATTTCACTGGATCCATTATCGCTTTAACATTCATTTTAATTTTTATAGTGCATAGCTTATAGACACTTACGCCTAAGGATGACTTTAGTTCAGCTGAGGAAGGTACCTCATTTGCACTGCCATAATGTCAGGGATAATTAACTCAAGTTTTTGTTTTAACTTGTGTGTAAGCATGACACATAATTTAAGCAGTGTTCACAAGAAGAGATATAGATGCTTGACTGACATTGAAACCACCTGTTGTCTTATATGAATAAAATGAATTAAACGCTGCTACATTTATATCGTTACTGCTGACTGTTCTACGCCATAAGTAGCTTATTGTGTGTCAGTAAAATTCAGAAAAAGAAATAAAAATGAAAACTGTGAAAACATAAATGTACAGTGTGCCTTATTTAAATTTATCCATGACGTAGAATGCTAGAATCGCAGCAGTGCTACTCAGTTTCCTTTGCTCAAGTCCAATGCACCGGCGTTGGAGCGGTCACAGGAGTTGGCAGGTTTCTTGAAGACAAACTTTTTACGGACATTTCCCACCGCTATTTCATCTGAGGCCACGGAGCTGTGTCTGACAATTCCTGGGGCAGGATAGCTTTGACGCATTGAAGCCATTGGAGGATGTACGGATGATCCAGCCGCGCTAGTCCCTAATACAATGAATGATCGTTACTTCTTGAATCATTGACAGTGAACTTTTAGGAGTTGCTGAAACTTTTAGTGACTTACAAGCTCCTTTACCTTCAGGTGCGAACTGGGGCGGGTATGAACCAGTTGGATTTGCGGTAGGCGGTTTACCAGCAGTGCCAGTTCTGTGCACATCTTGGAAGTGTCGCTGCTTGGAAAATAGTACACTCGTGCTCATGTTATTTTCATTTGGCTTGGACAATTTTTCAACAGGCGGACGACAATCAGAAGCGGAAATTTGAGCATTTCCGGCGCGATGAGTATTAACTTTGAGAAGTCTGGATTGTTCATGTACAGCACAAAATTAGACAATAAGTATTTCTTTTCTAACGGAGACATAAAAATTTTACGACTTACTCGAGTTTGTTCAGACGAAAATTTGCAGTTTCACTTTTAACTTCGTCCTCCAAAGTGTACAAAGCTCTACGAGCAGCACTAATTTTTATTTGTAGTTCATCTTCTTTTTCGCTCAAAGTACCAGAATCCCTTGATACTTTTTCTTGAAGCTCATTTAGAGCAGCATTGGCATGGAGATAAGCATGTTCGGTATCTAAAAACTGACGCAGTTCTGAAAGTGAGCAAGATATAACAGAATTGTTTTCATATTTCCAAATTCCTTGGGCTCGCATTATTGCAACCACACCCAACAAATTCTCCTTGAAAATTACGCAAATTTCTTACTCGTTTCCAGATCATGTTTTTTCTTATGGTAGTCACTAATAGTAGAGGCTAAATGTTTTCGGCGACTCTCTCGGCCCGCTGGAAAACAATTCCAGTGCTCAGCAAATTTCATGGAGCGCTCAAGCTGTGCAGCTGTTATGAAGAGCAGGCGGCTTCGTGCATTTTCCTGTCATTCAAATTACATGTCACTGCAGACTCAATTAAGCTGAAGTCGATGCTGAATCCTCAGCCAAGCATTCAGAGTATTTTGAAAACAATTAGTCAAGCATTATACCGTTTCCTTAACCTTCTTTCCAATAGTTTCCTCCAAATCACCGCAAATACTCTCAACAGCCCTCGTTTTTATCTCCCATAAAGTCACTTCTCCATCTTTCTTCAATAAGTTTCCATTTAGGACTGTCGTTGCTTGTGCATTGGCCTTAATTTCTTCCCTCACATCTCTCAACTGTTGATCAGTCTGCTGGCAGACCTGCCGCACTGTGAACAAGACAAGGAAAATCAAAGTCACATTGACCTGCTCGTATTTTGAAAGCACGAGTAAGGCATTCTCAACTTCCAGGAATCGAATATCAGCCTCAGCCGGTCAACTTTTTGAAAAAGGAGAAAATTTTACGTGAATTGATGACTTCATGAATGCTATCTATGTCGGTTTTCCCCTTTTCAATTGCTCCGAAAATGTCACCGTTTTCCCCGTCTTTGCTTGCTGGTATGGCCGACATGATAGAAAATCAACCGCACGAGGCCACTATCTGTCTGACTCACTCAGTCAGTCTCTTGCAACTGCAACTGTTCATTGAGCTGTCATGTTATCGGGTACGTTAGAATGCTATGAGTGTTAGTAAGCACGTCACCATTTCAACTCCGATTACTAGGAATCCTTTGATGAATTTTATAGCTCCATTGAATAACAAGCAGTTAATAATTATTTTTTGATAATAGTTTATGATTTCCGGAGGTGTGAGTAGCATCCAATGTCAACGCCATATTCAAAATCATCATGATATTTTTCCCCTGTAGATGTTTTAATAATTGCACGATACTAAAATGCCAAAAAAAGGATTCCGACTATTAATTCAAAATCTTCACTGTTTTATTTCCGTCCACATGCAAACACAATCTGAGCATGAGAAAATTTAGAGGCGCTTCAAGTAGAACAAAATCTAGTTTTGCCTACATAGTAGCGGCATAAATCCATTGATTCCCACAGCTCCTCACATTTACCAGAACAAGTTTTTTGTTATTCATTACTAACAGTATTCTACAACGGGAATACCAGAAGGTTCCACCTGATATTCATAAATTATACTCTAACATGTGTATGTATGTGTGTGTCATCATCAGCCTTGCCGATTCAGTTTTATAAGCACTTCCTTCAAAACAGTGTTGAATATTTATATGCTATGAATAATCAATAATAATGGTATTCAAAATTCAGGGCAACAAATTTAAAAAGCCTACTACTTTCTCCAAGAACTATTATTATCGCCAGGACTGCTAAAGTTACGATTATCGCGATCACTTCGCCTACCCGCATCGCGCGGCGGTCCATCAGATCGCTCACCACGGAAACTTCGGCTTTCTCTTGGGAAGTCCCGCCCGGAAGTATTATCACCTCTAACATTACGGTTGACGCCGTATCCTCGATCGCGATCACCTTCACCCAAACTACGCTCTCCTCGTTCTCCTCCAAAGCTACGCTCCCCTCGTTCTCCTCCAAAGCTTCGCTCTCCTCGTTCTCCTCCAAAGCTACGGCCTCCTTCCCGATCAAAATTGCGATTGCCACGAGCTTCCCGATCCCCTCCTCGTCTGTTGTCCAATGGCTCATTTCGGTTTTCTCCCGACCGCCAAGAGTTGTCCATATCTCGACGAGGACCCTCCCTCTCCCCACCACGCATGGCATCTCGGTCCATCCGCATTTCCCGGTCGCCTCCGCGTGGTGGACCGTCTCTGTCCATATTGCGAGACAAGTCCCTGTCCCCGCGTGGTCCATCCCGATCTTGCCTTAAGGATGGCTCAGGAGGAGCACGGCGGAATTCGGGCTCTTCCAGTGACTCCCCACCAGTCGGTGCACCACCTTTCTTCCGGAACGAGGGTACCCAAGCACTACCGGCTGATTTAGCATCGCCTGTAGCAGCTGGTGATGATGATTCCGAATCAGCGGGTGCAGCGGATGCAGCAGCTGGACGAGGCATGCTACCAGTTGCACCGCCACGTCGCCAAACAGTACCACCCCTTTCTGCAGGAGCCCCTTGTGGGGCCTGCTGCTGCTCTCGAATCCTTGCCTCAATCTCAAGATCCTTCTGTCGTTGTTTCTCCGCGGTGGCACGATTTCTTTCATCAATTTCTCGCTGCATCTTCTCTCGTTCCTCACGCTTCCGCTCTTCCTCTTCGCGTCTAATAGCCTCCAGCCTTGCCCGCTCTTCCTCCTCTTTCTCCTCCATCCACTTCCGACGACGGTCCTCCTTCCTCTGATGCTTGCGCTCTTCCAGGCGCCGTGCCTTCTCATCCGTATATCTTCTTTCGAAGTCCGCAAGCTTTGCCTGGAATTCCCCACGGCGAGCTTCAAGCAGTTTAGAGAGGAATGATTCCTTGTCCCTCACCATCCTCTTCATTCGGTCCCGATGGGCCACAGCGAGCTTACGCTCCTCAATCAAATGAGTAATGCGCTCCTTTTCATGTGCATCCCATTCCTTCCTCTCCGATTCCTTCTTGTCCTTGAGATATTTCTCAATGACTGGGATCTCCTCCAGGCGCTTGGCTCTCTCCAAATGGTCCAGCCTCTTCTCTTGTGCCCGCATCCGTGCTTGATGCTCCTTGGCCTGAATCGCAAGCTCCTGTTGCTGTCTTTCCATAACAGCTCCCATATCCAAGCTGTTCAAATCCAAATCTTCCATCTTTCCGATAACTTTGGGTCCTATCGACGTACCCGCAATCTGAGAAATGAGGCCCTGCACTTTCCTCTTCATCAGCTCCTGATTCGCCATTTCAGTTCTCTTCAGCTCCCTAGCAACGAGCTCATCCTTCAATCTTTTGGCTTCCAACTCTTGTTGTCGCTTCAACATTTGCTCATTCCGAGTTCTCTCTTCATTTTCCTTATCCACCGCGTTTCTTTCCAGCTCCTCCCGCCGGTCCGCGATAATTTTTTGCCGCTGTAATAGTTGAATATGGTTCTGCTTCTCTGTCATCATATAGTGGCTCACAATTTGTTGTCTCAAATTATCTTCTTCGTGCTATAATAAAAATGGAAAACTTGATTTCCTTTCCATTAACACCAACAACGACGTCCAAATTTAAGGGCCAACTTACAATCATATGCGGCGGTTGGATCATCTCCACAGTATCTTGCAGACAATTTAAAACGCTGACTAATTGCAAACGGACAGCCTCGGAGGGCATGGCTTGTAAGTGCGGACCTTCGGGCAGATCTTCTCGAGAGGCTTCTGCCAAACTAGAGCCGAATTTGACGCAATCTGTGCGATGGTCAATGGTTATCTGCATGTCATTGTAGCGCACTGCATCCACAAGCAATTGCTCCAAACGAGATTGATTCGAGAAGACGGTCATTTCTACTAAGTGGTTGTAATCGATACTTTGATAAACCTGTGAGCAAATGATGTCAGTTAATAATTTGACTTTGAATTACTGCGGGGTATCTGCAACAGATGATACTGTAGTAGTAACTGATAATAATCCTTTACCTGAGAAATCTGCTTGATCAATCGCACCAGAGTCACATCCTGAAGAGGCGGTACGTACTGCTGCAGATACTCGTTCTCCTCAACGCTCATAACTTTTTCAACCATTGTATTAACCTCGCTACAAAGACCCAATGGATTGAATTCAGTCTCCAAGAGTTCAAACAATCCCTGAAGTGGTTGGATGGCATTGTTCAACACGTTGTAACGACTCAAGTCCCTAATGAGGGATGCTCTCGTCGGAGGCTGAGGCAAAAACAGAAGGGTGGCTAACTTCTGAGCTTTCTCCATCATTCCCTTGTCAGTTTCCACGAATCTTTCAAACTCGGGATGAGTTACAGGGAAAGGGATGGCAAGTGTAGCCAAAACAACTTGAGAGGCATTCCTGCAATGATTCACAGTCATGAAGAGAGTTACTCACTATTATGATGCAGCCAACCAGCTTTACGACCTAGCGACCTAGCCAGTTTTATAACAACAATGCTAACAAACCTCTGTAGCTCTTCCTGGGAAACGTTTTTCTTCATATCTTTGCACAGCATGTAATACTTCAACATGGTGGCTGCGTGGAACAATAAGTTCCCTGCTTTCCAGAAAACCAGCGAGAGCTTCTGATAGTAATAGGCCATCATTCTAGTTTGAGATTTCTTAGACTGATTCATCAAGAGGTGAATATCTTCAATAGCTTTGTAAGCTTCTTGCCAAAGCTCCATGGTGATAGCTGAGTCCAATTGTGCCAGTCGGGTTTCCATGTTAAACTGCTGAGTCTCCGGAGAGGAAAAGTCGATGCTATTCATTTGAGGGCTAGCCCTATTAACGATGTCATCAAAATGCTTTCGCAATCTTTCGCACAATTTACGAAACTCTGTCTTCCTGTTGTAGCTCAAGCAGAACTTGAATGCCTGAAAGCCATAAGAAATCAGTTATAAATTATATCATCCTACGCTCTCAACATGAACCTATCAGTCTACTCCTTACCATCTGAGCAATGTCGTGGTACAGATTCTCAAGACGAGCATTATTCCTCAACAAATCCAAACACTGAGTGTAAGATTCCCACAAGAATTTGACCCAAGGAATGAGAGCCGCCCTATCACTTCGCTCTTGTGCTTGCTCTTCGGTGATTACACTGCGAAAAACAGACTCATGTAAGAACAAGAACTCATGCAGACCCCCACTAAAAGATGTAACAAACTCACTTCAACAGGGTCATCTCAGCCACAGAAACATTATCTAAATCATCCACTTCCACAACAGCCTGTTGAGACTGCTCAAGTGAAACCTTATTTTTCAAATTGTCTCTGGCTTGCTCTGTACGCTCTTCGGCCATGCGAATGAAACTACGGATGACTTTCTCAAGGAGACCAACGTTTACCTGTACAATCATTCAATCATCACGATTAAGCTCAGGTCATACTAAACCATCTGATCCCTTCAAAGTGACTTTACCGATTGACACATAATTCTGTACTGATACAGTCCCTCCTTCGCAGTATGTGGCTTCTTGAGCTCGACGCACAATTCCAAATACTTGAGCATAATCGGCTCGATGACCTTCTCGCTAAAGGCCCGGTGCTTCTTCCCCTTGATGACATCGTAAAGAGTGTCCAAAGCCCTTGTAGGCTTCCCAACTTCAATGAATTCTGCAAATATTGATTAATATTTTACTTCTATACTGCACCATCATCCCCACATAATTCCTACTTCAGATAACCAATATTAAATATCCCCAGTCTGTCCAACCCAGCGACGAGCCGGCTTGTCAAAACAGCAGTTAATGCTGCCCATGCTAAAAGCCGGTAGAAGTACTTTCATTTCCCCGATCAAAAAATCCCAACTTAAAGTCACTCCAAACTCACAGCAACTAATGAATACATTTTCACTAGACTGAAGTCAAAGTTTACTAAATATTGCACAAATATCTGAACAAGCATGGAGATAATAAATGTCTTAACAGCCAGTCGCCATGCTTTGGTTTTTCACATTGAATTATAGTCAGAGAAATATTGACTCACCATTCGCCTTTTTAAGGGCGTTCTCCGGCCGCTGGTAATACCGCGACATTATCGCAAAACTTTAAAATTCTATTTCACTTTTAAATGTTAAACTTGATCTGGATTTTAGAGAGTTTCTGAGCAGTAGGAATGAAACTGTCTGCCATACGCCATTAACACTTTTTCTATGCCTTCACTCCTCCAGTGCAGTGCGGTACTCAGAGTCTATCATGCCTCACGCAGTGCACGTCAATGTGGGCCTCTCACCCTCCGCACACTTTGGCTGGCACTTTCCTTCAAGTCCCGAGATGGCAGCTGAATGAGTGGAACCGACTGGCGAGGTATTCATTGGATCATTCCCTCAAGTCTCGTCACATTTGACACAATGGCGAGAAATTCGAAAGAAACTGAAAATTCTCGTAACGTAACGTAACTATTTTTTGTTGAGCACTTGAATGACAGCTCGGGTGAAATAAAAAGAATTTTCTTTATGTTTTCACAATATTCTATATTAGCGTCTTGATTTGTAGGAGATTATTCAATCAGACATTTATTTGGAGCAGTCATATTCGCTATTCTATAATCGCTGGACTTTGGGGACGTTTGGGACGGTGTGATAATTAATTTGTCTGTTGATATGTCATTATGATAATGTCAGCGTCCGTGCAGGGTAGCACCCAGTTGATTTCGTGCCATTTAATAGGTTAGTTGTGATTAAATTGATTAGTTTTCATGATTGGGTTATTTTGGTCAACTCAGAATGAGTTTAATTGCTCGTGGGCTAATTAATTGTTGTGTGGCTTGCAGAAAAGGATTCTAACGACGACATTCTGTGGGTATGGAGTTACCCGAAGTATTCAGCCAAAGAGAAGGAAGTTTACGTGCGGAAATGCAAATTATTTTTCGATGGTAGTGCCCGGGGAAAGTTATTTAGATTTTTTCGATTTAATGGCCAGTGGATTTATATACATTGCTCGGAAGTTTTCCCGTCGGATGGACTGAGTGAGGTATGGGTGAATTGAGTTGTTTTTTTTTATTTAATTTACATTCTGTGGAGGATGTTTAGTCGGTGATATTTGCAAATTTGAGTGAGATTTGAAATGGTATATGGTACAGGTCAGATTAGTATCTCTGGTGCTGAGCTCTTTGGACTTTAATCCTGAGCGATATGAGACATTGTGCCGAATTTTAACTAAGAGTTATTGCAAGTCTGGACATCCACCGGTTATGCTGCAGCTCTTCTTATCCGTTCTTGTGACGGGTAAGTGTACGACGGAAGAGAATGGAACATTTTTTGCTAATGAATTCGATACACTTTGCCCGTACCGACAGCATCAGCTGAAATGTAAGTTGGAACTGTGGGTAGTGTTGTGAGATGGTGAGTAATGGAGTTGTTATGTTCTAGCCATAGTCACTCGATTTGGACTCGAGACTATCCTGATTTATAATGCTTTGTTATTGAAACGCCGGATTGTGGTCTATCATCATGACGTGGACAGTCTAGTGGAAGTGAGTTGTAATTATTATTCTTTTTGAGACGGGCTCTTGATTGGTTTACTATGACAACGTGGTGCTATGTCCAGTTTGTACTCAGCTTGCCCGCATTCCTAACACATCGGAACATGTGGGATTTCATTTACCCGTGGACCGATTTGCATGATGATGAATTACATGTTTTTAAGGTAAGCACATATTTCTATTTTTTGGTCTGATTGAGGTGGGAAGTCCTATAGCTCTTCTTGGTTTATTCCTCAGGATAGCAAAGTACATATCATAGGCTGTACTAATGGCTCCATTGAAAACCGGGTGGATCTGTACGATGTGTTCGTGAATGTGCCTGCGTCGGAAATTTTCGTTGCTCCGCATGCGAAAGGTTAGTTCATTGCTTTCTTCCTTATATCTCTCTTGTATTCTTGAGATTAAGTAATGGCTTCACGTTTTATTCAAAGTATCTAAAAATGTACACGGAACTCTCTACATGTTGTAGAGCTTAAACAATTATTTGGAAATATTTATAAACTTACTGAAAAACACTTGGCTGCAGTTTTATTATATACATGCTAATATTTAACAAAACTTTTGCTACAGCTAACTTATTCTAAATTTATGGCCATTTTGTGAAGACTTTTAAGTATTAACTTGTCCGTAGGCTTTTCAAGTCACATATTTTACCTCAGAATTTGAGTTTCTTCTACATTTCCTGTAGTGGAATCAGGAATCAAGTACCCTAGTTTCACACTGATAATAACAAATGTACAGGAAGTGTTCCTTCGTCTCTAGTACTTGATTTAATTCATGTACTTACATCTGCTCTTTCAGAAGCCATGGCGATGACAAAAACACACAAAGATATCGCACTTTTCATGGTTCAGCTGACCGAGAAAGATAGTCTTACGGAACGAGATTTCATGCAAGAAATAACGCGGAAAACTAAGGATTTGATCGACCATCTAAAGTAAGTGTGCATTGTTTATCTTCTGAGACATTCTCTTCGCATTTTATGTATCCTGGTGCTTAATTATCATTTTTTTATCTAAAAGGAGTGTGGGGAAAGAAGTAGACGGCCGTGTCACTGTCTCAGTGGAGGATTTGAAGAAAAAGGAGTATTCGAGTCAATTAGAGGCCTTCTTGTTCAGTTTAGCGCAAGTAGAGAATTTGGCTGTGATATAGTCCTTAAAAGAGTAACATTCCAGTTGAAATAGTTCCTTATGCTATCTCTAAAGAAAGGTTTTGCTTCCGCATAGCCGGGTATTTCTAGGTTCAGCTGATAACTGTGCTCCCATGTTATAGAAATCTAGGAACGAGTTATTGACGAGTGTTCATGTCACTTAGACAACTGTTTTGATCACACCCGACTGAACTTCTGTAAAAGGAGGTAGATAGATAGGGTATTTGGAACATTTTCTTTTCAAGTACTTTGTGATGACGAGGAGAGCTGTAGGAGTGGAAACTATACGTAAAGGACTCGGCTTAGTTCGTACGTACACATATAAAATATAAAACTAAAGATATTCGCATGATCTGCCATGAGGAAGACATGCTTTAGTGGAACTGAGACCCCAGGAAAGAAACAGATCGTGAGAAGTTATGAAGTTAATAAAACTTCATCTTGAGACAATAAATAAATTTTACAGAAGCTAAACTCTCTCTTGGAGGTCCTCTCCTGTCCTATCTCTTCCAACATCGTCCCGACGAAATCCTGCACATTCGGATCTCGCTTCTTTTCATTTTTTTCATATACGAATCCTATCGCTTCCAACGTGTCGTGGCATTCAGTCGAATTGTGTAAATATGCGTCATCAGTTAGTACAACATAGTAACACCATTGCTCTTCTCCTCTTTCATGGGTTTGTGTGCCTTCTGATGGTCTCGACTGGACTGATGTGAGCCCAAAAATATGAGGACTACGTTGAGAATGTGGATAATTGCGGCTCCAACCACGAACCAAAAGGAGTATCCCAGAACGGCAAATCCTTCTGAGTCCCATAAATTACGTCGGTCCTCCGTTGGCAAAATGTTATGGCGTAATTTGAGGTGATACTGAACCCCCCATGTAATCACTGCTGCAAGGTTACTTGCCACTAGAATTCAGGCACAGTTTGATTAGAATATTGCACATTACTCATGAGGGATTCACTTGTAGATGAACTTACATGCAAAGCAGTTCCATACGTAGAGGCCTGCAATGCCCGTGATAGCCTCGATGGGAGTTGTGGCGGTGTTCACCAGGGCGAATACTGCTGAGATAACAGCGAAGAATATGGCAGAGCAGACAGATCCGATCGTTGCGATCCACAGTCCATAGCTCATGAAAGTTCTGTCCTTATTCAGGATCTCCACAACTGTAAGGGAAACAAGAAAAAAAAATAGATAGTCAGATTTCAATTATGGTCTTTCATGGATAATAGAATGCAGTGGCAGATCCATGGCCTCTCAATTATTTTTTTTTGTGTAATTTTTTTAAAAGATAACATCGAGGCTCCAACCATATTTCACGTGTGCGCATACATTATACACTAATCTAGGCTGTCCGAGCTGCTTTAATTTAATTTTTTCATGAGTATTTTGCATAGCTCGGGCCACTTTTTTTGTTGGATGGTACCATCTTCTGCACTGTTCATATGCAAAGCACATGTGTGATTCGCATGACTTTCATTATTACAATATAGTGGAAGTATTAGTTCAATTAAGCTACAGTCTTATTGACAGTGTTGATTTGTATGCCGCCTGTGTACATTGATCGTGGACAGAATGTGGCCCAAACGGTTCTGTACATAATTATTAAAACACATAAGACAAGACCTTGCTGAGGTTTGTCTGAGGTACAACAGCCTGCCTGTGCGTGAGGGATGCATCAATGGATAATGGATGAGAAGAGTGTCTTCAGCTGACCTCATTATGGTAACATGTCCCGAAGCGAAATTCTGCTTATTTGCTTTGAACGAACGCTCGCAAAGAACAGAAGAACTCTTCTACACGGCTTGAAGACTGCCCTACAACATTGCTGGTTAGCTAGTATGATAATTGTTGAGGTTTCTTGTAAACTGAAGACCAGCATAGTTGGCAATTTTCGTCACGATGCAGGACACAACGGCATGATTAATATAAAAGAATTGATTGTGACTTCATCTCACTTAAGAGTTAAGTAATGAAGTTATTGTTATGCCTTTTTCGTGTGAGGGACATCATCATGCGATGGATGATTGGCAATTCACGCTGCATGATAAAGACAGAGACCTCCTTTTTTACTTTTTCTCTAAAAGCCGCAATGAGGGATTCAGATATTAGAAAACAGAATCTGTGTATTCAGGAGGTGAGGTTAAAGAGAAATTAAGTACCCAACTGTATGCTGACGAGGATAGCGTCTGCGAATAAGTGGACTCTAGCGAGGTAATGACCATCATAGTTAGTAGATTATTTCAAAATAAAGCCAGACTGGTGGGAAAGCTTCTTGAGTCTTCTCGAATGTGAATTCCTCCTATAAACACACCATGCAATGCTCTTGAGCTAATCGGATTAATCAACAACGTAGAAGAGCGGAGGGTAATATTAGGGCTTCATGAGAAGCTGTGGGGGTTGTGGAATGACTTGTTTAGAATGGAGGAAACTGGAAACTGACTTTGGATCGGCACTCATAACAAACTCTCTTGAATAAACTAATAGACATCTTTTGTACTCCGCTGTAGGTTCAGCATATGGCCTGTCTTTCGACCTGACGATAGTCCACACAATTAGTATGATCTCATGCATTAATGATGAACAACAGACTCGGGAGATCAAAATGAGAATGAGGGAGGGATTTAAGCATTAAATAGGACTTCGCTTGTGGTTTCAACTTTCGTTTGGGATCAATGCACTTGTTTTCCTCGCTCACACATGTGGATGTGGGGGAATATATATGTTGACGAATGGCTTCTTCCTCGCATCTTCGCGTCATGTCATGACAAAAGAGCTGGTTCTCCGCAAGCCCAAACGGAATGTTGAAAGAACTCAAAGCAACAGATTACAATGCCTCGACCTATTGGGTGTTCACTACCTTTAGTTCCGTCCATTTAAATTTTTTTTATCATCTTGTGTGTTTCTGTGTGTCTGTGCACACTCCGCAAACATGAAATTCCACTGTTCGACCTTTACATCCAAAGTATTGTGTTTGTTAGTAATCTTACTACAAAATTATATTTACAGGGACCTGACTCAAGTTGCAAGCAGCAGGTTTTGACCACAGAAAGATTTTCTCATTTCGCACTCTGTTTTCCCATTGACTTAGGCCGTGGCTCAGATACCATGGACCTTGGCCATATCCACACAAATGTTGACCACGAGTGAGCCCTGCTCTGTATTGAATTAACAGAAAGATTTAAGAAAAGGAGAAGTAGTTACAACCATGCATGTGTGAATTTTACCAGAACAGTTTCAACGTCATAGTTCACGTCCTGAGAACAATATCATTTTCATTTGTCATACATAAGTATAACTATGTGATTTGAGTAGCTCTTCACATTAGCTAAGTATCATAATAAGACTTAATACTACCGTGGGAATAATATGGTAGATTCAGTCCTACTGCAAAGGGAAAAACTCGCGCATCAGTCATCGTAAATTTACTCCTTAAACAACCCCGTTCACAAGACAACACCATGTGCTTAGAGCACTGGTCTTGGGATGCTTGCGAACTTAGAAAATTCATGATTACTACGTACAAGCTAATGCTGACACATACACAAGAATTAACTGCCTCAAACCCTGATTTTCCACTGAAATTCTATTGTAAATTCTCTCCCTTCTGTATATTCTAATGACACTGACCCAAATAGCTTCGAATTTTCACATTTGCTCATGAGAAATTCTATAGTCAGGAGCGGTTCATACACAATAACCGAAAGTATAAAGGTTTTTTATCACATGCCCTGTTCATGAGATCTATATGCAAGCGCAGATATGAAGGCATGTGTGTCCCTGCTACAAAAATCATAGTGACAAGAGCCTTTTGCGAATCTCAAGTGTCACAAGCTGAACTCTCTAATGACAAGTTGAAGAGGAACAAAAGTGGAAGTTGCTCATGACCGAAAAACATCCTCATGCGTTGACAGTTTTAACCTTCACTCTGAGAGAGTGAGACAGAGATTAACAATATTATGTCCGCCTCAAGCAAATTGTAGCTGATCCGCACTGTGATTATCTAGTACTCACATGCCCACTATAACAACGTGTCATTTCCACTGGCTAACCTCTGGTTTCCGATTTTTTACCTACACCAAATACTAACAATAATAATAACAAAATTCTCAGAGTTAGTGCCAGGTCTCAGTAGAAAATAAGCAACGTGCTTGAGAATGAGTAGAGTATTAATCTGAAAACCATTGGATTAAGTTTTCATTCATGCGCCCAGATTCTTATGGAAAACGATCTGGGATCCGTGCGTCGGATGAACTTGCAGCAGGAGCAGTTTGCATGCTCACAATCACAATCCCAAATTGATGGTTCCTTTGTATACTTACAGTTACTCAGGAGTGCTGAAAGGCTACTTAATATTGGTTGACATGCCACAACTGCAGGGCATTTGATTTACTTCATGTTGCAGAAGCGAGTTATGAATATTTTTTTCTGGTTCAAGTGCTAAAAGATGTGTAGTAGTGTGTCTAATAGCAATAGGAAGGAGATTCATTTTCATTGTTATGTGCATCTACTTAGAAGTTGATGGGAACGCCCTGTGGTATGAATACCACTTCCGCACTACTGCTCATTCTCTGGCCACACTCTGTACAGAAGACATACAGAGCATTGTTTATTGTTATGACGGTGAAGGTGAATAATTTCAACTTGCTACGCTCATCCTCAACTAGTAATGATGACAGTCATAACGTGCGCCTTCATTACTCTCAGCCTCAGCCGTTGTGGTAACAACAAGGCGAATTTCGGAGGAAATTCAGAACTCCATACTTCACCATCACGCCTTGCGGCACGCGGAAGGTGAAGACATGAGAGTTAAGAAGAATCAGGTGCGAAATGACAAAGCTCCTCATCATCATTATCATCTAAAAACGAGAGCAGTTTATTACTTCCACCTGACTGGGTCCA
>JAQIWI010000222.1:0-48829 GCA_034698825.1 Deuterosminthurus bicinctus | reverse complement strand
AAATGCGTTTTTCATTTGCTTCCCCACAGCTTTCGTGCAGCTGTACGATTGTATGGGTAGCTGAGAGATAGAAAGAATGAGATGCTCTCTCCTTCCTATTCATCTCACTCCTTCCGTCTTGTCACTGTGCCTCGATAAACTGAGGGAAAACAGTTACACTGATTTTGTCGACGTGAAAAAAAACCCAGTGCTTGGTTCCCCTGCTCCGTTTACAGTGCGTAAGGGTAGTATGGTAACAACATTGAAGGGAAAAGTTGCTACATCAAGTTTAGTCATTCGTTTAAAAACTTGTTTCATTATGTAGACAGCAGGAGCGATTACCACTGCCGGAAAGACAGGAGGAAGCAGGGTTCCTTGGAAGGCCACTACCGAAGGTTCGAGGAAGGACAGCCATAGTACTCTAGCATGGTGTCGTGCCACATTTCGTACCTTCCTTTGGACGGACGATCCATTAAGACCGATATATATAGACTCATGTGAGTTTCGCGGGACCGCTAAACTTAAATTTCAATTTGTTTCGAAATAATAGTCACTCAGAGAAATTCTTGGTGGCATTGCATGCTTGCATGGAACGAAAAGAAAGTCCCCCTTCAGTCCGTCTCACTTTATTCTAGCGTGTTCCAGGAAATTGCTATTGCTTTACTGGAGAGAGAGGGAAATGTAAAAGTTGTCCTGTGTAATAAATAAGCCAACTTTTTTCCTCCGCTTCATTTGAATCCACCACAGTGAAAATCCTGAGGAAAACTATATCGGATCCTGTCTACCGCTTCTCTCTCGCTTTTCTATTACACTCGGCACAAGCTTCTTTAATCTATTACCAACGGTCGCTTTAAGCAATGGAAAACCGTACCAGTGATTTACATGGGTGAAGCAATACTATTATAACTATTGAAAATGACTGTGAGCCCTGAAGCATGGAAGCGCTATTTGTACTAGTTATTGAATGTAAATAGAGGATTGTATTGGTGGTTAGAACTTTGTACGTACTTTCGTTACTGTATCAACACCATGAGTTTCATGTTGGGCAGAACTTCAGTACTGTCAAAGGTCATCACCTCTTTCATGGCTTTACAAATCCGCTCATTGCGTCGACATGTAGATGCTAGTTAGTGGTTTAACAGAAGAGAGAAGGGGCGTGTTTCCAATGCAGAACTTACGAGCTCTCGAAATTCATTAAAATTCCATTGACCGTGCTGCCATTTGACGTTGAGGTCGACAGATCTCTAGCCAGGCCGCTTTAGTCTGTCTCCTAATGACCATGGTTTAGCTTTGCATCTTCCCAGTTAGATTATTGCTACAGCCTACGTGGATTCAAGTCTAATTTGCAACGGAAATTATGCAGTAATTTGCGTTAAAGGTAATCAGAACAAGGATGGAAGTAGGACGATGGCGCTGTTTAGCGCAAAGTCTTTTAGTATGCATACATTTTAGTAGGGAAAAAGGAGACTGTGGTTAAGGATATGGATCAGGAACTGACGAACACACACACACTCCCGTTTCCAGTCTCTTCTCTCTCTCCATCTCTCTCTCCATCTGAATGATTAATGAATAGTACGACCTATCCGATTGTCCAAATGTTTCACTGCGCACAGTATGCGTGGACGTAAACAAAGTTTCACGTTGAAAGGAGAAGCAGACAGAAAGGGGGATGGAGTGCAGAGGAAACGGAAGGATACGGATGAGGATTTATATTTTTGCGTGCAGCGCTTTTGCTCTTGTTCCTTCTGTGAACTATCATCCCTTCTCATTCCGCGTGCATGTAGTACTTCTCTTCTATGGATCATTTCCGCACACACACCAAACAGCGTACAGACGCATACAGCGTAGTGTCCGGTTCGACAATGTCCATACGAAATAAATATAAGTACCTAGCCAGCACAATTATCATTGACCTCGGATTTTCATTAGAAGTCTACTATTTGTTCGAAACAGTGCACGTGCAAACTGGAGATTTTATTACTAGTGAAACAACAAAGGAGGGTACTTGCTTGCTTGTATGATGAGGCCATTTGTGTGTGCATGCGTGTATGTGTAAGGACTCGGAGTAATTATATGATGGTTGGGTGCAGAGAGAAAGTGAGAGTGAGATTAAGTATGTCTCTGTTGAGAAGCCCGAGGGCGGATAACAAGAATAATGTAAAAGGTCCGGGTCCGAGAGAGAGGTGGAAACCTGCTGGTGTGCGCTGGTTTTCAAGCGTAAGTAAGGAATGAGTAGTTTAGTGTGAGCATGTAACGTTGTACGCACAGAATGCCCCTTTTGACAGGAGGAGAGCTTTGTGAGAAGTTGCGAAGGAGTGGTGATGGGAGTAAGTTCCCGCAGCCTTCGCCTTGTCTTCATTCACACATCCATATTTAAAGGGAACAGAACCATAAAGCTTCATTGATGTACAAGGGGTAACTGTACATAAAGAACCAGACCACTCACGCAGCAGCCTCTTTTCTCAATCCTCCAAGCTTTCCAACTTGTTTGCTATCCTTTTCAAGACCTTCCTTCTCTCTCTTTCTCTTACCATCCGCAATGCAATGATAATTTAAAAACCAAAGGGAATTCCCCGCATACATGCCTACATTTCATGTTTTATGCATCCGAATATGGCATTTGCTTCCCACAAAATGTGCAAACCTTCGAAATTTGTGTCTCTCTGTCTATTCCTTTACATACAGTCATTTTGCTAAGTCCACCCTCTCTCTTTGGCCTTTCTCTGTAGAATTCATAATCATTTCCCCATCGATCCCTTGCATTGGTCACGTTCACTCAATTCCTCAAGTCTTGGACCATTAGTAGGTCACCCGGGGATTTGCTTAAGACACTCGTCTATTTATTAATTCCAACTTTGACCCCTCATTTTACATTTATAGCGCACCATTTTTCAAAACACACCGCTCTAACTAAAACATCACCTACAAGTAAATACACACACATAAACTTCGAGGAGATTCACCAGGTTAGTACATTGTCCGCTCTCGCCCCCCATCCCACCCCCCTCCACTTCCCCTTTCGTAGTTCACGCAAACGACTCCTCTGGGTTTCCTAATCAATCCCTGATGTATTGTAAGCTTTTCTTGCAAATAGTGTGGTGTTTTTCTGTGTACGGAAGAGTGATTGCATCACAAGAGGGAAGTAGTTTAAATGAGGGCAGTATACATAATGTATTACGAAAGGGATCAGATAATCGGTAATAGACCAGTGAGGCTACAAATGTTTATTATTGCTCCAAGCCATGGTCCACATGTCCATGGCCTCCTTAAATACTGTCCTGTCTATAGCTCTGTTACATTGCTGTTGTACTGTTTAAGTTGTCGAGCCATTCCTCAATCCGAGTTCTTGAACTGGAGGGGGATGTTTTATGACGACTACGCTGTGCTCTCACCTATGAGAAAATACGAGGAAAATAAGCCATCAGCTCAACTCTTTATGTGAATTCAAGCGATAGAATTTACCAGGTAATGTAAGGACAGGTCTAAACATAGCAACAGTTTTGCCCCGTCTCATGTTTTCATTAATCCGCTCCTGATTAGTGGCAGCTGCAACGGCTTCAAATCCCTACAGCAATAGCCGCCATATTATCACCACATGTAACCTCAGGTGTTACTCCATAAGCTGGAAAGCTCTGGAGTGCTCACCTGTACTAACTGTGCAACGAGTGAGGCCGTTTTTCTAAATTTCCTCGTTGGTGACAATGCTACACTTGTGCTATCCTTCGGAACCTGTGTAGTTGGTGAATCCTTTTGTGTAGGACTTGAAGGCTGCTGAGATGGCTGTTCATTAGACTGTTCTAAACTTTGCTCCGCTTGTGCTGCGACATCAGGTACTTTATGCCTTATCTTCTTCTTCTGAGGAGGTGGGGATGGCTTGTTCTACAGAGAAAAAAAAACAATAATAATAAACATGACCTAGATATTTTGTCGGTGATGGGCCTCTCACCACTTTTAGCATTTCGAACTCTTTCCTCTGCTCTTCATTCAGGCGCTTAAGGTTCTGAAATTGGAAGTAAGTATTTTCGTGCATGAAAGAAGTTGTGGATGTAAGAAGGAGGGATCAAAGTGAGGGGAGTTACCGTAATTAGGTCCTCTTGAGCCAACAGTTTCTGCCTAAGACGCTCGATTTCCTTCTCTTTGGCTAACATCTCAGACCGTAAGGATCTCTTGGCTTGATTTAATTCCTCAGTAAGTTTCTTGAATAGAGAATTTCATTTCACGTATGTCAAAAGTCATAATTGGGTTTAGTACGTAAACAGTTGGCATTGAATGAGGACAACGCACCTGATTCTCCACTTGTTCCTGGCGCCAGAAGATTTCAAAGCAGCCTTGTTCCTCTATGAAGTGAATACAACCATATTCATTTTGCTGACTTTGATTTGGATAAACAATGGGGAATTGTTTGTGGAAATCTCATATCCAATTTCACTCTTTTCAAATAAATGGAACGTGAGTCAATCCATATAGTTTTACGTAAGCACCTATTTCTGTTCACTGTCTGCGAAATTTGCTGTTGAGTTCGCCGTATTCTAAGGCTTCATCTAAGCCAACCGCAGTAGTTTTAGCGCCTGAGCGTTCGACAATATTTATCCCAATCCTACTATATTTCTGACCTTTAACCATAGAACCTACACGGTATCTACTTCGAAAATTATTGACAGAGGTAATTAAACTCATTAAACAGGATGAAACACGATAGTTGGGAATTTGGGAATGAGAATGAGAAGCGAACATGGAGGATCAGCTTACCGATCAGCCTGTCGAAGTCCTCGACTGAAGGCGACCACAGGTCTTGAAGAGCACACTTTTTCGGCATCTCCCTCCTAATTCGTGGATTCTGTCACGGAAGTTGAAAATAACAAGTTGTCACTTGAGACAGGAGGCGTAGTATCTCACAGTTGACAGACAAACTAAGCGACTAGAGTAGATCGGTTCACAGATGGTGACAAACTGTGCACACACAAACGCTGCAAGTGATGATAGGAGTAATACAGTGGGCGGGTACGATAAACAGAGCAATTAAATTCTCCTCTTTTATGTAATAGCTCCTAATAATCGTCTCGTGATTTATACAAAGGACAAATAAGTATGGGCATTTGGAGTAGTGAGTTTGTAATGAATGAAGCTTTATCTCTCTCAGTGTGTGGTGGATTTTAATACAAATAACATCATAATATCTGCTGACCCTATCTCGTCCTTATCTGTAATGTGCGGAATCCAATTGATGCTACATTTTCTCTGCCCTGTCATGAATGCAGTAGGAAAGTAGTGGAAACACGGCTGGATGTTCGGTGCAGCTTACTGTATGATTTGAGTCCTCTGTATCTTTGGCATAGCTAATGGAGTGAGTGTGTCCGCTCACGAATGTCGTGTCATTTCTCCGCATTTCCTCTCAATGTAATTTAATTAAGATTGCACTTGGTGATCATTACGGCGCGGCATTAGCCACCAACTACGCCCATGTCCCATTCGTCATGGAAATGTGCACTGGTTTGGATGTCCTATGGCCTCGGTCAGCACTTATGAAGCATACTATAGTGTACCTGTGTGGCAGCGCGTAAGTATGCACATGTGAGCACCTTTTTGGCACATCCTCTTCCCAATTATTATCATGCAATGGGAACTAATTGGACTCCACATATTCTCCAATAAGCCACACATTTAAATAGCTATTTGGCATATCATTGCACAATTCAATAAGAGTAAATCCACCAGCACAATTCCAGGGAGGGGTTCACATTGTTATTCCAACCCTGACAAAGTGCATACTACATAACTGTGAGCAATAAATAAATCTATGGATGGAATTACTGCGACATGACTCGACATGTCCAATTAAAATTACCCTTTAAGTTCAGTGAACCGTGAAAAAGCGGAAGTCAGGATTTTGCGAGTCGGATGTCATCCTTCTCCGTAGAGATTGACCGTCGTACGAACACACATTCGAGGATTCTAATGCGCACGTTCCCACTTGCCCATGAGCGATTGCCTACGTGTCTGCGTTGTATCCAGGAGGAATTTGTTCAAACACGTGGTAGAATGACAATGTAATCCCGTTAGCTGACTTTGTTGGCAATGCTAAGTAGCATGGAGAGTTTTGCTAATAATGAGGGATGTCCCTTGGAAATCCCTCACCATATTTATTGCACTTGAACAAATTAGATGGGCATGTCGGTCTATTCGCATCACTGAGTTCAAATTGACCATCAGCTATTGCCATGCTGGGAACATAAAAGGGGTAGATGGATCGATGCACATAATAGTGGAAGAAAATGAGACACATTAGGGAAACCTTATAACGCACACATATGGTAGAACCCTATGGAACCCCAAGTTGAGGTAGGTACGGACCGTAAGTATAGTATAGACATGGTCTGGGTGGGATTGATCGTCCATGAGAGAGGCGGATGGCAGTGGGTGATTGTTTTGATGGGCAGAAATTAAATGACCGGCATTAAATGAGTGACAGAGTACATAAACAGTATGTGGGTAAGTAAAGCAATGGATGATGATTCAGGAGCATATAGAGAGGAAATAGAATATAGACAGAGAGAAAGAGGCGGACTAAACCAGCCGTGATAAGTGGATCTGGAGACTGGCTGTAAATAAAGAAGTCACAAGTGCCAATTTGGTATTATAGTCGTGCGGTAATACGGGGAAGAGGAAAGGGCGCGATTTTCATTAGAAGTGATTTACTTCTTTGCTCACCGTATTACTCTTCTCTCCTTCTTTTCTTGGCCCCTCTTCAGCCTTTCCGTATCTCATTTTCTACTCCCTTGTATTGCCTATTGCCAAGCATTAGATATGAGGGTTTCATCTATTGCTACTACTGACTAGCACGGGGTTATGTAAACCATGTCACACTTTCGTGCATAGCTGTGTGCTCTCAAATGTAATGCTATAAGGCTGAAGGATTGGAAGCAAATGCGGGCTGGTGTTTGTGTGGGTGTGTGTAATGTCACAATCACGAGTGTATTTCACGTGCGATTCTCAGACTTTCCCTCACAGTCTCGAATTCATTGTATCTCCTAAAGAACAGGCTGTATAAAGGGTGTATGTGGATTGGATGGTAGTAGTGGTAGTTCCATCTTATGACTGAGGACAATGGCTGCAGCATCATCATCGTCTTTCTATGCCTACGTGAAGAAGAAGGCGGTGGGTTGGGTGAAAAGAAGTATAGCTGACGCCATGAGACGTGTATAAGGGGTCATATTGTAAACATGAGGATGCTGAAATGTATACATAGTGTCCCCTTCGCCTGATAGAGACGTAAGCTTCTTTTAACGACATTATTAGAGCGTTTTATGCGACACGCAAACATCATGACTTCCATATTTTGTCGTAAGATTGTTCATTCTTCCCCGTTCCTCCTACGCAACTTTTTAACAACGATCCCATTATACATACGCAGAGCCTAAGCCGGGAGTGTGAGCAGGTTATTTACCATTAGAGTCGTGAACATTGGAATAGACCGTAACCGTTATTTACACGTGCCTTCTGCATACTCACCATGCATTGCTATCATCTCACACCGTCCAAATAAGGCTTATCACAATAGGGTCGCCAAGTTACTGTCAATGGTCCATGAATTCCATTAATGTTGCATCTTCGTGATCCAATAGGAAAGACGCCTCTCTGAAGAACGGTCATTGTGGATGACTGTGAGCGAAAGCAGAGTTTTGCAGATGGCACGGGAATCTTACGTGTAATGCCTAGCTTGAGTGGGGAGTGACCATTGAGTCTATGCGGTAAAATATCTACTTCGGATTGAGTCTCAATTAGGCTTATAGCGTCAGGCAGAGAATAAAATCATTTCAACTGAAAGGACACTTTGTTCATCAAGACATTAGCGGAGTTGACGATTGGAGTCGAGCATTACTTGGTGTATGTGTGGTGTGTAAGTGTGTGTGTGTAAGTATGTGTGTGTGTAAGTGTGCGTGTGTGTGTAGTCTCTCTTTATTTTCTCGGCTGACCATTGTAGAAGACTTCTTTGTGCATGCTCTTCTCGCTAAGTGGGCGTAGTCAAGTGGAACCCAAACGTTGGAATAGTCCCGAGTGCTTTTCGAGTAAATTTCCGGTTTCTTGTCCAACCGCCATCCCCAAGTACATAAATACACAAACCAAACGCTCACGTGCTTTTACAGATCTTCACACATACACGTGGAAATGAACACATATGGAGGAACACGTTTGTGTGTATGTGCGTTCCATAAGGAACTAAGGGTCAGTTGACGTATTGCGTGTCACTTTGGAAGCAGCAGACACATTCAAGTAGTATGAGAGAATTGTTTAACTTGAAGGTATGTAGGAGGAGCAGATGGTAACTGAAATAGGAATTGTCACAAGTTTCTGCTAAAATATAACGCTTATAAGTTCTCCAAGTCTCGTTTCACCTCCGAATATATTGATCTTCTATTATTATGGATGCTACACACATTACGGAGGCCCTCACGTCGCTGACGTCTCTGTTTCGCCACAAGGTTGAAGAAATGGGTAGTTTGCCCTTGTTGTCAATTCTTTCGGCAGATACTACTGCCAACAACTGCAGAAATGGGTAGTTTGTCCCTGTTGTCAATGATTTGGCAGATACTGCCAACGGCTGTCTTCCCCCTGTCCCAACATTCCAGTCCCCATTTGTCATCAAAGGCAGCTCTGTAATCGATCAGCTACGTTACCTTCAAATTTATATAATGGATCCATTCAGATGTGCCCAATAAAACATGTCGAGTACATAAACGAGCATTATTTTTTGAGCCGATTTGCTTGGATTCAGTTTTACTGACAGTAGTGTTTCGAAAAAAGCCGTGCAGTTCGAGATCACCAGATGAATGTATGTAAAATATAAGCATTAGATTGTTATTGCCTTCATCGTTAAAATTGTGAACGTTTGAGACAGAAGAGAAGTTCGCTTGGCCATACTAATGAGTATGTTCCCTTGTCACTGTTTTTGGGTACAAACTGCTTGTGGAATCCAAGTCGTAAGAGTGTGGAGCGAAGACAGGAGATTTAATCCGATAAAAATGTCACACGGTGAAATTCAAGTTGGATGGAGGGCATCCTGTTCATTATGTTACTTGTAAGTGTCTACAAAGTTGTTGGAATTATATACGAATTTTTTATTAGTTACGGGTAGCAAATTGAGATTGATTTCATCAAGGAAAACTTCCACCGAGCTAGGTATGCCATGTTAAAAGGGCTGGACGACGAGAGTGGGAGGAAGGGAGTGAGCGAGAGAGCAGTCTTTTTCTTCCCGCAAAACTTTTGACAAGTCAGCCTCCGTGCGGCGATTACAAATCTCAATAACAGCTGTCAGATGGTGGAAGAAGAGTAAAATAATGCGTCTTTTCCTCTACTACTTCTCTTCAACACTCCTCGTGGTTCTCTCCAAAGCCGAGAACAAGTTAAAGACTTTTGTATTGCCGTATGGAAATAGTTACGTGTATTTGTGTGTGTATGTGCTTGGGTGCAAGAGTGTGTACAACTTCCTAATTCCAACCTTCCTCTTCATTTCTACTTTGCTGATGACACAACGGCATACAGGTGCTGACATGACTTCCAAGACCCATTAGAAGCGTCACAAATTATGATTCTTTTTTCCACTTTGTTCCTACCTGTGATATGAAATTCAGAGAAATGTGGAGAGCTTGTTAGTACTTAAAACAGAATTATTACCCTACAGGGGAAAGCATGGAGGAAAGTGGGTCGGAAGTGAGACAGAGAAGAGACATACTCAGAAACAGTTAAAGTAGGCAGGTTCTTTTTACATTCTTCCTCTTTACCTTGGGAGGTGTGTATGCTTGCAAATTGTCTTTTTGCCTAGTCGCTGCACAAAATGACTCACAAAGGACTCCTTTTTCTCTCTGTTCATTATGACGGAGAAAATTTCTGCATGTTTGCTACAACAAAAGCTCCTATTTTCACGCCTTCTAAATTCTACGAAAAAACCACTCAAATTGTAATGCACTCCAGATTTCTTAGTAAATGAAAAATGGAAAAGTCTATTTGTATGCTCAGGATGAGACAGGAGTTCACAAAGGTTATATTTCTACGTCTCTTTTCCTTCCTATCATCCGAAGATGAAGAAATACGCACGCTCAAGTGATACGAGGTCTCTGCATTTACATATTCGGATTTATATGTACTGAACATAGTATGTAGATCTTAGTAAATTCTGATGCGGAACCTGTTGTCGCAAATAGCGTTGCATTCACATTTAAAATCGGAACAGGCTGGGAAAGCAAACTTCACCATGCAGAATTTTGTAACTAGTAAGTTGAGAGAATATCATTTTTCTCATGTCTTCCTGACTCACAAAGTAATCAATAAGTTGCGCGAGCCCGCCTCGACATCCTTAGCAGCTCACCTTCATTCAATCTGACGAAGTATCTCCAGCAGTACACATTCTGTCCCACAAATCTAAACAATGAGCAAACAAACCAACGACAGTACACCTTCGGGAGACAGTGTTATTACCGAATTCACTAACAACAAAAACAACAATGAGCGTGATCATACAGATGAAGCTGTATGCTGACTCGTGCTCTAACTCCATTCTCACTTCATACCATCCTCCCTTTCCTTAAATTTTTCTATCCGAACCGCTGCCTTAGTTCTACGCATGGGTGGTTAATATTTATGGCTGTTGCACCGTGCTCATGTCCACACAAAGCTCAAATATGTGCATGGCTGCAGGTAGGCGTAAATAAGGTTGGAATTGTTTAAGTGTACGCGACAGAGCGAAGAAAATAATTAGTCTAGTTGTAGAGAGGTGGGCAAATGGAGCGTGAAATGTATACAATTTTCGCTTCGCCACAAGTTCATCGAGGAAGCAAAGGACCTGGAGGTTAGTAATGCTTTTCTCTCTGTCTGTATCTTACTAAAACACGAACCTGCATCAATATGATTCTCTGACCCTCAGGCCTGCATGCGCTTATTCGATTCAAAGGGTGATATCATGCGCGTACAACAAGTTCAAAGCACGGCGCAAGTGATCCAACAAGTTCACAAGGTTGTTAGCCACTGTGGTAACAAATGTAATTCATTTGATGGGACCTGGGCAAAGAGGAAGCGAGAGAGAGATGGACGTGAGGAAAGTGGCTGTGGTGATGTACAGGCCACAAGATAATATCTGCTCACACCGTGTTCCAACATGATGACAATGACTCCCATGAGGACATGCGGGCGGGCAGTGGACGGGAATTTCTTCCGCTTTGTAGTCTCTACCTTATACTCAAGCTTCCTCCCTGGCTCTACCAAGTGGTAAACATGATTCATTGATGGGATTACAAGAGTTATTGACATTCGCCGCTCTTTTAAAATATGTAAGAGCATCCAATTTCTACACGAAAATACTCCTCACACTTTTTACAATAACAGCAACTATAGTAGCAACATTATTATAAGACGGGCAAAATAAATTATTTTTCCCGTCAGTATATGTACCTAAAGCATTCAGTGGGTCGTAAGGTAAATGGACGAACTTCAGAACCTCGCGTCAGCTGTCGGCTTTTCCCCTCTATTCTCTCCATATTTCCATCAATCAAGCATCGCTTTGTTTACTATGTCAAGGAGTTTAGAAGAGCTTCTTCTCCCATGTTTTCTCCCGCTCCTGCCCCACCGCCTTCTTCATATTTTGACACCAATGAGCACATACAAATACGCACTAGTCAAATGATGGATTCGACAGGGCTCCAACTTTTTATTCTACTCTTATAACTAGGCTAATATTTTCCATTGAATGCACTCGTTCACTCCGGTGTGTTTGCAGATAGTTCAAGAAAGCAACAAAGTGGTGAGTACTAGAATGGATGAAGGTTGCAGACAAGAAGAAGAGGACAGAAGCCTGGAAACAATGAGCAGAGGGAGAAAAGCATAGTGGCACTTGTACAGATACACGTATAGAGTTCTTTACACGTCCCGCTGCTTTCAATATAAATGGGCACTACGGTGCCTATTGAAAGCTTCACAGGCTAAGTTATCGGCAGGAGGGTGAGAGGGACCATTTCTTAAAATGACATCACAATGAATTTTCACACTGTAAATGTTCCTATCTCGATTTCCTTGTGCCATATTAGCAATAGGATTTAAATGTAAACTCATGTCTTGCCATAAACTTCACACTTCATGTCTCGATGTGTACAGCTCGTGTTTCTTTAGAAGCTCTTTCCAATCCTTCTATCCATGGCTAGTCGTCATTTGCATCTGACATTACTTACAAAGGAAGAGAGCAGGGGGATGTGAAACCACGCCGCTGGATTCAGTTGGACCATTCTATACCATTTTTCTGCATCATAATATGCGAAATATGTATTTTTATGACTAGGTATAATACACCAGTGGCGTCAATTGAACAGGACGGAAGTGCGAGTAGGATGGGATTGCTTGGGTATGTTTGCGTGTGATGGGAAGAGTAAAATTCATAACCGCTGATGTATTTGTGCCGAGGCATTTCACAGGGCCTTATCCCCTTCATATTCGCCCCTCGATCAAGCTGACTCTGTTTCAAATGGGTCCATATAAAATGGCTATATACTCAAAGGGTCGGTATCATTGACAGTGAATGCTACGACGTTCAGCGTGGCTTACGGAGCGTTAAAAATCCATGGCAGACGCTCCTTTCGCCCTTTCTTTATCTTCAGTGGAAATCTGCTATTCAAGCGTATAACTGGAGCCAAAATTTGCTGCCGTGCCGTGTGCTACTTACACAATAGCTTGCCAGGCAGAATTAGACTTAAAATACATGCAATAGTGCATGAAAGTGTCGTGCCGGTCAGAATACACACCTGCGCATGTTTATAACATTCTCACTCCATTTAATGTACGCGTCCTTTTGTTGTCTTCCTGATTTGCACCTTCGCATTAGCCCTTCATGCATCAAACTCCCTGAAATTGAAGTTCTCAAAGAACATGAGAATTTCATTCATTACAACAATGGAAACCTTTGGTAAATTTAGTTGTAGAGAATAAAATTTTCCGGTCATTGAAGCGGTTGCAACATGATATGGTAAACAGAGAGGAAGAGAAGTGGAAAAAGAACACGTCCCTTTGACAGTCGAAGTAAACGAGTAAGTTGTTGTGAGAGCTAAAAACATCAAAGACATTCAAGTTTTTCATGAGCACTGTTGATCATGCTTGTTTTCAAGTCGGAGGAATGCGTTTTAGTAACAAGAGAGAGAGAGAGAAAGCGATGGAGAGCGATAAAGAGATAGAGGTCCTTAGCTGTTGTTAAAATCCACTACGTGACTTCCAAAGGACTCTCGGCTAGGTGTCTTCTTTTCCTTGAATTCCAGTCGAGTTTCTAAGGTCAGCCGCCAAATCGCATTGACACAAGAATTAATGGTTTGAGACCCCAAATCCACCACAGGAAAGAATCTCTCTATGGCTTTCTGCAACGCTCCATCACGTACACCAAGCATGGCGGATGATATTACAAGAGGGAATTCTCCTGAGGGGTAACTCAAAAAGCGAAAGGACAATGTGAAAGACTTTCGAAATTAATTAGAAATGCTCAAGAGGAGACATGATGCTCTCAGACTATAAAAGACGACAAAACGTAGATTAGCCTCCTAGGAAATCGTAAAACTGCTATTGTTTCGGTTCAGTCGAGGTGTTTCGAACAGCGCTTATTACTACGACGTACAGGGTTGTCAATAGTTGATTAATGTTGTGTCTTTACTTAGAGCCAAGATGGATTATCACGCTGTTGAATTCTATTGAGAGAAAGAAGTATTATTGATGGCCCAGTGCAACGGGGTACGAAGCACGCAATTCTGGCGTAAAATCTGAGTTGACGTTGTAGTTACTATGGAAAGGCATTGTAAGCATGAGTGTTTACAATGAATCTGCCTGATAGCAAGATCAGTTCGAAAGGCATTATGATGGCTTGTCTTATCTAGAATCTTGTGTGGTGATAAGCTAGAGGATTACTACTTCTAGGTCTCATCTTCCTTTCTGAGTAGAATCAATGTTTTGTAATCCTCTCCTGTGCTACATTACAGATCGCAGATTATTTTAGTGGGCAGGGCGCTTATTATGGGAGGGTCATGAGATCTGTATAATGGATTGGAATTCATTTCGCCACAAGCACAAGATGCCTCACCCAGGATTATAAAGCTAAGGAAAACAACTATGCCGTAGTTCCTGAGGTCATCAGTGCGAGGTATGTGTGAGAAAGCTCTGTGGAAAACGATTAAGCCTCCCTAACTCTCATTATTCCAATAAAATCCTGAGCACGGGAAGGTTCCCCTGAGCCCCGTTGGTTGGTGGTGGATGATATCCGTGAATGTGTTGTCGGAGAAAGCGTGAGACATGGTGCATAAACACGTGTGAAAATCACTCAGACTCAGCGGTCGTCATGTCGTTATCCCTGTTGAAAGGAGGGAGAAAGTGAGAATAAAATTGGTATTTATACTTCCCGTTGCAATCCCATGGAGAGATGAAGGAGGAGGGTATGACAATAAAAAAGTGAAAGCATTGCAAAGAGCTAAGCTTGCAGATGACTATGTGGTGTAAATAGTTGAAATGCTCAGAGCTTGGCTCGTATGCAACGCATGATGACAGTGATGCTGTGAAGATGCGACGCTCGCTCTTTATGCGATGTCTATAAACATTTTAGCGTTACAAACAGGATGAACAAGTAATGGAAGTTGAGAAGAAAGAAAGAGTGAGAGCGAGACAGTGGATACGAAAGTCAAATCATGATTGCGAACATTTAATGGTCCGAAGGGATCAAATATTATACAATTGGTGGGCAGGAGGCGGTTTTGGATGTGTGTATGTGTCTGTCATGAACGTACAGAACCCATTTAATCTATCTGCTGACCCACAGTACAAAAATAAGCAAGCAGCATTTCCAAGACCAAAGGGACGCCATCGCATCGTTATGGTACAGCTCGGCTGGATTTTCACCTGGGAAATCAAAACAATGCTCGTGTTATTCATGGTTAAACTGACATACACATTACATTATGCCGTCCGGTCATGTGACCTTAATGGACTTCCAGTATCTTCCCATTCCTCTCAACTAATACATTGCATTTTATGTAGAATTTGTGGGTTTGAGTTAGTAATAAATACGGCTAACAGTAAGCACGCTGATGGGTACAATAGAACACCCTTAATGCTAGCTAATGTGAGGGCTGACCCAAGGGAACTCTTGCGTAGTGACGTACGGAAAGTTACAATCGGGAAGTCTGGCAAGAGACAATGACCTGCCACTTTAAACCTTCTCCGCCTAAAGTTATTTCCGTTTGAGACTCACAATTCTCCTTCTGAGTAATTTTATACATTTCACAGTTTTCTCTCTACCTCCAATTTCCCGCCGCAGTACTAAAAACCTTTTCATTCGTATTAGACATTCATCTACCTACTTTTTATGGTCAACCGAAATGCAATGCCCCAGGGAGGTACCCTCTAGCAAAGATATGCCTGTGGACAGCCCTAGTTGTATGAAAAATATAAAAACTACTGAAAAAGCCTGACAAAATCTGAGGAGTCGTTACATTATTGTTTCTTCCAGTTTCATCACACGTTCAAATTTATTGGAGTGGTGAAGTTTTCCCTACAGGAGTAAAAACAGATGTTGTCTTACGGGACAGCAGGAAGAATAATTCAGATAGGGAGAATGGAGAAAGGAGATTTGAGTGCAACGGGAAATAAAGCAATCTGGAGAAAGCAACTGAGATTTCCTTCTCTTATTGTCAGCCTGGGTGGTTCCTTTACATGAAAATGGAGGAAGAGGGAGAAAACAATACAACTTTTGCATGCTACAAGGATTTGGTCGAGTTTAATGCGACTACCCGAGTCGCCTGCTGAGTGAGGTCTCATGGGGAGAAAGTTCCACAGCGTAAGAACTGGAAGAAACGGGGATACATTTGATCAGCATGTTTCATGTTGTGGAAGACGAAGATGAAGCTTGCTAGTTTGCCTGAATATCTTTGTCTCTCGTACATTCGCCGAAAAATGAGTCCAAACCTACTGCGACCGTTATGTATGACCCCGTACCTCCAGTAAAACCTCGACATATTCACAGGGTGGTACATGTGGCCTGCGAGCCGGCATGACACGATTGGCTTTACAATCCATTGGCAATAAATAAGAGCGTTTAAAAAACCTTCGTATTTTCGAGCCATTGGCTGGTCCTAAAATCTGCCTAATTCGCTATAAATTGCATTTTAAACACTTGCACTATTTTGAGACTGTTGAGAAGAACTTCGGCCATGTAAGCTCATATGCGTATTTTACGTACGTCCCGAATTTACTATCAGTGTTTAAATCGTATTGCCTTCTGCATGAATACTTTTTCTATTGTCTCAGTTACAGACGGCCGTCACAATAGAAGTACTGAGCTAGTCATGCCCATTATGTCGAAAAAATGTAAACATACCAATTCCAGAATAACCTGATCATTTCGGCAAGGCTAAGGCATTGCCCTTGTGAATAGGTCGAGCTAAAGAGTTCTCGCATACCTAGACGAAGAAGTTGATGATAGCTAGAACTGACGGTAATAATTATAAATTCAAAGGCGTTACTCAATGAGGCTCTCCTAGTATGTACTGTTTTTATTTGATATGCTGGCAAGAACTTGGAGCTTGGAATATAGAAGGATTTTTGATGGTGAATTATTAGCCAAGGCTACGTTATCTGGATATACTGCGTTGCACATACGCAAGTAGTATATTGTTTGCTACATGACGCGGCGGGACGTTATAAGATGGAGAGATTTGAATTTAATGAATCTGTAGCTGGAAACTCAAGCATAACTCGATGTAGGAACAAAGAGGATGAGAGGATGAGAAGATGGAAATATCTTTGCGACCCAAACTTTCTCCATCTTGAGCCTAGTTTGCGTTCGATGGTGCATAAAAGTTCCCGGTTAATCCTACTTGATAGCCACAGTCTGGAGCATGGTGACACTAGGTACATTACACTAGCCTTATTTTCTTGGCTCATAAACCCCCTCCCAACGATCCCCTTTAATACAGCCCTGGCTCAAGTCATCAATCTTACAAGGCTCATCTTTACTGAACCCCATTACGGTCCATAATTTTTTCAGTCATTATGCTACCAAAATTACACCGATGAGGGACTAAACACGATGGCTGCAGGTCTTATTGTTTCAATGCAACAAGGCAAATGTGAACTTGGGTAAGTTCTGTTTGTAATGATCCAAGGGCATTATGGCACATGTACTAAGTTAAGAAATAAGCTGATGTAGATTGAGCTGTCCCTACGAAGTCCACATTGCGCCTTGTTGCAAGAGCATTTTCAATAAGTATACAGCATGTAGAGATGCACTTACCATTGAGAACGTGGACGGTGATAGAAGCATTCTGTGGTGGAGCTGAACAGAGATATGTGCCACCATCCTTGCGGGTGACCCAGGCAACATGAAGGATACTTTTGGCATGGTCAGCAGTCATGTCGGTTTTGATGCTCACACCTCCTCGGCTCACATCGTGGTTGAGCAGATCAGCGTTGCGAAACCAACTCACGGATTTTGATTTCACATTATTCACTACAAACATGAAACATGCACATAATCATCGACATCATGGTTCTCCATGGCACTCTATTCCATGTGGGACAAAAAAATTTATTTATGAGTCCCTTGTTGTTCCGTTTGGATGCATAAGTGCAATAATTTCTCTGTATGTCTGCCATACACGAGGTGGTCTACCACAGCATCACGTTTGGTAGCTTTTATCTCTATCACCCTCCAAACCACATCGAAATTCTCCACACAGGGCGGCTACATCATAAGAAGTTCACTGCTAACACCTCGTTTATAAGCTTCGAAGTACCTCCGAACCATACTAGCCATATTCCTTCTAAATGTTGAATTTGTATCAAACACAACTAACAATCCCGTATTGTGTTAAAACCTGGGCGTGTTCTTCGGTCGTAAGTTGATGTACCTGCCCATAGAACGACACTGCCGAGTGACTGGAGTGAACATTCACAAATGACACTCTCTGGCACAACTGCGTTTTAATTGCATTACTCCCGCTCTGGTTTCGTCAATGAGAGGCTTCAACTACCATTTTTGACTTCGGGACTCAGAGGCTGAGGATGTATTCAAGGATTAATGCAATGAAAGCGCTTTACCAGGAAACACTGATGTGTTTTATGTCATTCGCTGTAACGTACAACCCTCCAGGATGAGTAATTAAAATTTGCATCTTCACACTGAGCTAAGCAAAATGGCAGCACAAAAGCTCGCCTCTCTTCTGAGCCCTATAAATCCCGACCTTTGGGCTCATTGCGGAGGATGAATGGTGAAGAATATACTCGTGGGAATGCAACTAATCCAATGTTTCCTTGTTTACAATGCCGGCTACAAGAGGTATGTATAAGTCGAGTTCAAAAATTAGTGTAATTAATGGCCAAATTTCCTCATTCATATCACTACGGATAGCAGTGAGAATTGAATAATAATTCTGTGCGGAGCATTATAAAATCCTCTGTACAATGGACTCCAGTATTACCATCATCATCTACGAGCAGACATAAAACTTGCATGATTAAGGATTGAAATGAAACGGATAATTTATGAGTTTAAATTGCCACGCCGATGGTAGTATAAGCTTGCCTTACAATTCCTTCCCCTTGTGTGTGCTGCTCTTCAACATAGATCCTGTGGCCAATGACTTTTCTGTCAACTATACTAATGCGAAAAATCTTCTTCGAAGCAAATTTTTAAACTTTTGACAGTAGTTACTCTTTGTTGCTTCCATATTGATAAGATTAGTGCGCTTGGTTGTGTAAAATAATACGTACTTCAAACAGGCAGGATTGGCTACTAAACTACACTTGATCCTTAGCACATTGTCCTCTAAACGGATAGGCCTCAGAATGTGTACCCATAGGGGAAAGTTTTGGTCTCAAGGAGTATCTAGAGGACACTTTAGTTTGAACTATTAAGTGAAGCTCCATTAGGGAGCAACTCTGCGTGCCCAGTTCTCTCAAGTTTGTTAATCCAACTATTATAACGAATTCTAGAACTGCTAACATTAGCAAAAGTGCGTGTAACCACAGAGTGTGATCCCTGCTCCTGTTCATTCACCACTTTCACGCAACATTCTCCTGCTGTAGTTTTATAGACCAAAATCACAAAGTCTCATGTACAGAACTTAACTGCACAAAATTCCCGCATATGTTCATTCATGAGGGTAGAAAGTTAGCTAGAATACTAACCTCCATAATTATTGCAGAGTCTGCACTCAGCAAGTAAGCGGACACATTCATTGTCGGGGTAGTCTAAAATTCCTCTTAATTTATAAGCTAATTTTATTGGACTCGAGACACAAAAGCCATGAATTAAATTAAACTTAAATCAAGACTAACTTGAGCAATAATTGGAAAACAAGCGGTTGAATGATAATCAGACTATGGGAGCAGGACAGTAGTAGAGCAGTAGAGTAAAGGGATGGAGATAGAATGTCATGATGATTCGCTTACCTATGCATATGAGCTGGAGCGTGGATCCCTCTTTGTAGTGTACGTCATGAATTCGCTCTCCTCTGGAATTCACTATAAACACTTCAGGCGCTGGAAAAACAAATTAGCATTTTCCATTACTTCAAATGGCCCTTCTCACAGTGTCACACCTGGGGGTTTCATTTTCCCTACTTGCTCCAGTTACCACATCCACTTCCCCACCACAAACATGCTGTTTTCAAATGAGGAACTGCGCGGAAGTCTTTTTCATTTAAAATACGTGTAACAGCAGGTAGAACGAAGAGTAAACTTTACGTTAGTGTACACACGTGTCTCTATTCCGGTTCGATGGAATCCTCTTCATTTTCCCATCCACTGAGCATGGAAATGAATTAGCAATCCCCCAATACTCATTTGCCTTTAATCAGCTGCAACTAGCTATGAGCTCTAATTTCCTTTGTCCCCTATCGGTAAAAACACACGCTTGGTTGAATAGCTAATGTCTTGAAGAATCAGTGGAGCCGACTGATACCACAAAAGAATGTGTGCAAGCCCCACTTGAGTTTAAGGACTTGATTTTTCAATTCTACAGGCTGTAGTGTGAACAACAGCGACCATCATATTAGGGAAAGTTTGGACATTTCCGCTTCATGTAATGAGCATCGTTGTTTTGTATAGGAGGCTCTCTTCTTGCTTTTCTTGGCTACTTTCTCCGTGCTGACTCCTCTGCGTGTATAGGCAATAATGGTCTTTCAGAGTTGATTTGAAATTCTAAAGGAGCACTATGGTGGGAGGATGTGAGCGCTATGTGTTGTTTGTATGAGTGTATGAGCGCAAACAGTAACACTTAAGAGATGCGTATCTTTAAGAAGCGACGGATGGTGAAATCAGAGTGCATAACATTTGCTTCCACGTCTCACGCCTCACAGCCGTACACATCACTTAAACCGTCCATGCTTATTTGCCACGAGAAAGATTACAAGGTGCAATAAAATCTTATCGCATTTATACATAACTTAGACGGAATTTCAAGTGGAACTCTTAGTGTGCTGCGTAGCCGAATAAATCTTGGCTCGAATTTATAGTCCTAACAATTTATTTGGCTGGTAAAACGGCACTTCTTGTAGCTCAACAACTTAGTTAGTGTAGGAGCAAGTGACACAACTGTTTTATGACTTTATGAACTTTGAACCTGTTTGTGTGTGCCACGGAACGTGTGTAAAGATCAATTTATCTTCCCACATTACGTAATTTGGTAGTCTACATACGCTCATTTATGTGCAATCCGTGGGAGGAAATGAGCGGATATTTCTTTGTAATGTATTTAAAGTGAGCTGTAAAGTCATATGTTAAGCATCCCATGCAGCTACCTCATAATTTTCTTTGGAAAACAACTCATTCCTTTACTCAAATGCAAGGAAATATTGTCCGTTGTATGAGTGCGTTAATTATTCACAAGAGAAAAGGGATGTTGAGATCATGTAATTACTACGAACGCGGTGCCTGAAAGCTTTATGAGCTGACTGGCTTTGTCTGTAGTATAACACAAGTTACTGTGCAAAGCCACAGAGTACATACATAGTGTCTCAGAAATGCATTTAACAGCCGGAGCAGATCACTACATTGGACATGTTAAATATGCAGTCAAACTGAGACGTTTTCAATGCAACTGTGCGAATGACATGTGAGCGAAATGAATAGGATGACGAGGAGGAAAGCGAAAGTGTTTCTGCTTGTTATACAAATTACCTCGTTTTTTTCAGAATCTTGTGCTTCAGAAGAAGCTCGTTACATGGTAAAAGAGACACTTAGTTCATGGCCAGTTACTAGCAATTACTTGGTCTGTGAATAAAATTCAAGTCAAGGCAGAAACTGGTGAGAAGGGAGGCTCAGTTTGAGCTCAAGTAGTGACGGATGGGATGTGAGTGTAAAGCTTCCTTACTAACAACTCAATTTACCTTCTCGCTTGTTTGCTGAGCATTCATGGTCCGGAAAGCAACTGTTACTCGTCTATGGCACTTCCTATATGTTCCTTATAATGTGTGTGCATATGTGTGCTGTCGTGTGTGTGTGCATGGACTGTACGATGTTCCCCGTGGCAAATTTTCGCCTAACATATACTCACGCATCACTGACAACAAGCTTTTCCTTTTTATTTTCCCCTCCATAATTTCCTGTGCTCCATTAAGCTCAAGTCAGACCTTACAACAACTTCTTCCTTTACTTTTACTCTTTGCGAACAAAATGCCAGTTCACCTTATACCTTAAATCACTGTGGGAGTACCATTTTCCCCCTGGAGCCATTCCCTCCACCATAATAGCTAATGTGATACGTTGATTCCTATCTGTGACGTGGTAATTTATGCATCATCCTTTAGCTACACGATTTGATTTACACTATCATGTGCCACCGGCAATGAGAGAGGGCTCTTTCTGTAAACTGCAACAGCCGATTGACAAAAAGTGCATACTGAATCTATACATCATATCCCCTACGAAAGACGTATGGTTAGTCGGAATGAGTGCGGGAGAATAAAGCAAATGGCATTTCCATAGGGAAACACGACGAAATACAGGTTTGGCGAGGGGAAGGTTTGCACTTTTAAACCTTAATAACTTTTAGAGTTTTGAAGCTATAGACATGGTGAGTACCAATTCTGAAACTAGAGTCTTCAAGTAGTTTTTTGATCTAGTCCGCATTAAAATCGCCAAAATAGCTGAGAAATTCGAACCCAAAGACAACACTTCTATTTTAACATGTAAATATAAGGGACGTTTGCACGCTATTTTTGAAAGTTTGAACGCCTATAACTCCAAAGATAACTATCGCAGAGGCATGTGTCCAGCCGAAAGCTAAGTCTGTGTTTCTCCACTCAATGAGTGACCTCATAACGAAACCCAAAATTCTGAAAAATCTGATTTTTGAAATTTCGGGTTCACTCTAGAGGTCACCTTTTGACTATTCAGACACATTCTCTAAACTCTTAGCTTTCGAGCAATGTGCTCCACACGACTCTGCCAGCATTATTCTTGGAGACGTCGCTGTTCAAAGTTTACAAAATGTACTGAAAATGCATAAATACTCATGTTAAAACCCAACTTCTTTCTGCGGGTGCGAATACCTCAGCCAGTTGTTGGGCAATTTTAATGTGGGCTAGATCAAAAAATAGTTGAAGACTCTAGTTGTTGAATTGGTGACCACTATGTCTATAGCTTCGAAATGCTAAAAGTTATTCAGGTTCAAAAGTATAAACCTTCCTCTGGCCCACCCTGTACAAACATGCCTCGTATTGAGAGCAGGTTGGCAAAGGCAATATTTGTCAGCGAGCGGGCGGTGACTACTTGTGTGTTTAAGGATTTATTCGGACGTATCCCTGACTTGGCATTAAGCCTTAAGAATCTGTAAATCGTGATATTTCTCCCATTTTTATACAGCTAGTATGCAAAGGAAGTCATGTTGTGTCTGCATACGGTACCGAAGACAAGTCCATTTGGATCTTGGTTTACAGCTTAAGAGAGACATTCATCATAGAAGAGAATTAAAGTGCTCGATTGGTGGTAGTTTGTATATGGCTCTCGATAAAAATATGAAATAAATTACATCGTACATGTTTTTCAGATTTATCATCCAGAGATTAGGTCAGGGATGAGGAGAAGAGTGAAGATAAGGAAGGAGAAAGTGTGCTTCTTACTCCAAAGATTTATACATTCTGGTTAAGCCAAAAAAACAAGTATAAATATGGTCATATGAAGGAAGAGACGAGAGAGAGAAGATTACCTTCAACTGTGAGGTGAACTTGGAGACTTTTTGGCGGATGCGTTGAAATTTGGCAGAGGTAGACACCAGAGTCAGACCGACTCGCGTTCCGTATGGCGAGCCTCCAATTGTTCGGATATTTAAACTCGGACAGGAATCTGGGATCTGAACTATGATTCTTGGTGCCTAATGTCAGCAGTTCCAGCTGCTCTGATTTACGACGCACCCAAGACACCTAGAAAGACATGATCAAAACTATATTTATGGGCATACTCAACCGTAAAATCCAACGCATGCATACCCCAAATCCACCTTATTACTTCCAAACTGATTACTCATTTTGGCAGGAACAATCGTGATGGTTCTATTTGTCTATTAAACACAAAGTCTGGGCAACCCGCGCAGAATATTAAACATTAGGTCAAACAATGCCAAAGAACCCTTGTGGCCCGAAAGGTCAACCATAATTGAACCTGGTCCAATAGAATTCTTAGACCCGCTTATTGACATTTCCATGGTGACAGTGAGTCTTAGGAGCACGTTTCTCATTATACCAAACACATCTGCAGGAAGAGGACAAAACGGTTGCTGTTGACGAATTACAAGGAATTTGTAGAGAGAAAAGCGTGAGAAAAAACTATCTTTCACTCATACTGCTGCCCTATATATACGTGAGCGAGAGGCCTTTAGGGTAGGATGATAAACTGCTACGTGAGAAAAAGCGAGGATGACTCCTCGCGTGTAGTATGTGTAGATGTGCTTGGTAAAATCTAAGGTCTATAGTATCATGAAAATGTCAGCTATAAGATCCGTTCAGCCATTCATACTATGCTACAGTGTTTCTTGGTTGCATCCAAGAAGGCCGTCCTGCTGTTCTTTTAGCTTCAAGGTGAACCCATACCGTGACATAATGAGTTATTACTTGTACATATTGCTTACAGACAGCAACTTATACAATTCGTAAGGGGAGCAGTTGGCATGGTCAGTTGTGAGAGATAGCATTAGTTTGTTCATGTTTTTGCTCGTGTGTTACAACTCTCAGGCTCATCCCTTCATGTGCATATCATTATGACAGACAGTAGAGAGAGAAGCTAGAGTGGGGGGGGGGACTCTTTTCCAATTTTGTATGCACGGGGGTTAAGTGTAGAGGTGGCGTTTTATGAAATATTGCCATTTCTGTGGAAACTATATGCTAGCCGATAAATATTCTCGGTCAAGCCATTCATCTTAGTGGCGCAACATGCTTGGAATACTTACCTATCGATTGGATCCAATTCACCACTCAAAACCTATAGTATTCTTCTATTACGGACAGAATAGGGAGTGTGAGTGTGTGAATCTTAGGCCCCAGAGGAGAATGCATGCAGACAGAAGCGTTCGTCAGCCTTGCTCGTTTCCATGAAGAAATCTTAAGTCCTTCTCTCTTCTTTATCCCATCCATTCCCTATACGTTTCACCATCATCCTTCTCCTTTTTTGACTTTCTCCAGAAGTGGATGTAGGAGGAGATGGAGCACATACATAGCCAGGAGGCTAAAGTGTGCTCATGAAATATATAAGGTAGAGGATCTTCCTACCACCCGCTTCCCTTACGCTACCACTAACTCTACGTAGTAGTAGAACGTGGCAAGTTATTCCCTGCAACTACTTCCTTTTGTTATAGTGAGAAACGACTTGGGAATCCGTCTCCTTTCCGGCTAACACTTACGAACATATGTACTCCCAGTCCTATAAGTACTTGTGTGTCGAGTTGAGAGCATAAATTTCCTCGTTATAAAATCCCCATAATAATATATAGACGAAGCTTAAGAGATATCAAATCACATTACGCTCTTTTTCTATTACTTTCTCCAAGTGATTTACGCACTTTGAAATTTCCCTTCCACTCCATCATCATAAATAAGGGCCGAATAATAATGCCGATGTGTCCAGTCCAAGTTCTTTAGCCTAACGGTCCGTCCGGAAAATCTCTGTCTATCTCTATCTCTATTGTAAGGTCAAAGGTTAATGCAGTACTCATAGCCTTCAAGTTATTTCATAAGCAGAATTTCAGGTAATAACGAGCTTGACGCGTTAACATCAGGTGTTCCTACTTGGACTTTGCATCATCCAGACTGTAGTCGAATCCTGTCATTCTACACATTTGAACTTGGAAGTGCAATGGATTTAGTTAATGTATTAGGGTGTACCAAGCATACAATTTAAAAGTATATGAATTTGTATTTTTGTGTCGTGAGCTACGGCTCTCTGAGAACACGAATAAATTCTTATTCTTATTCTTATAGTTGTATTAGCACGTTCCATAAATTCCTTTGATACTTTAGAAATAGAGGACATAGAAAACAAGTTCAATCGCAATCAATGTGATCATCGATTGTATAAAAGATGAATGTATACGAGAGAGAAAGAGAGAATTTCCCTGTTTATGCTCGTGCCTTTTTTGAAAACTAATTTATGAGCTTTGAAAAAATGCTGACTCAATCGCTGTGAATTAGGGCAGAATGACTCGATGAACATTTCCCGACCTTTGCCATAAAACATTAATTTATACAAATATAATAATAATAATGATATTTAGTGTTGATCTAGCTTAGCGTCCTCACAACATCAATGCGTTATTTACAATTCTTCGTCATTCTTCATTCATTTCTCTTACATACAATGTTCTTCTAATTTACACATAGAAAATGTTTGTTAGCCATTTCACCCAAGTTGACAAGACTTTTGACAGTAGGTCCTGAGAGCTGGTTTGTGCAATAGAAATCATAGATGCTTCCAGTGAGTATTTAGTGCATTGGATTTGTGTTGAGCTTGAGATTTTTGCCTGCACTGCGGATAATATTTCTGGGATAGCAACGATGTCTCGAATGGCTACATTCTTCCCTGCTGTTGCCACACATGACAAAGGAGCACAGTCTCAGTATGTCCCCATTATTAAATAGATAGAGACATGTATCATCGTCATTCTCTGTGACTGAGCAGTCGTAATTATTAGTGAGGGTCTTGCCTACATATGTTTTGCCCTGGCTGAGCATGACTTGTTGTAGAAAGAAACGTGGAAGATGGGACCTTAGAAGCAGTTTCCTTTCAGTTCCATGTTCGTCGTGTGTGTATGTGATACGTTCATTTCTTTCACGCAGCTATGCCATGACAAGACATTCAGAGAAGAACGAAAGCGGTGGGTGGCCAAGGTCGTCAGTATAGTAGAGCAACATCGGCCGTGTCGGTTGTCATACAAACGAATGGCAAGAAACGCTCATGCAGTCACTCACTCACAAAAATACATGTATATCTATGTAGGGAGCTTGTGCGCTCTGATATGCCATGATGAAATGAAAGTGTACCCGCCTGTTCTGTCACATTAATAAAAGCCTACATTATGTCCAGAAAAATAAATAAATGCTTCTAGGGACATGTCGTCAGGAATAATGTGCTCAATTGTGTCACGCAAAGTTGGAAGATTGTCTTTGAATGAAATCCCAGAGCAAGTTTTATCTTCGTCTCGCCCCTTCCCTCATATATCTCGCAGTCATCCATACGGACAATGTAAACATTGCGTTCACACTTCACATCACAACCGGTTTTTTCTTCTTTCGCGAGCCAATAGGGACAGATGGAGAGACATACACACACAGTAAGACATAACGCTATATCCCGCAGTCACTTGACATGGCTTCACAAAGAATGAGCTCATACGACACGATATTCAGCCACTTTTTATCCTGTCAAACTGAAAATCAGGAGGGAAAATAAATTAACCTTTGTGATTCAATGAGGCAAAAGAAAAAAACCTTGGCCCTCCCCTTTGCTTTTCCCACTCAATCTTATCGGATCTCCAAACTTTCCCCTATCTTGTGAGAAGGTAACAGCCAGATGATAGCGGTCCTGGTGAAAGCATTGCCTCTTTAATACGTAAAGAAGCTTTTAGTAGAGCGGACATGGTCAAAGATTTCTACTTTATTCAACTTCCGTGCTAAATCATAAGTGGAATCAACGTCACGTAGCAGCGGAAATCATATTTATCTCCAAGAGAGTAACGGAACTTGTCATAAAAAGCTTGACGCTCCTCTCACTCTTATTCTTCTCGTTCATTGAATGCTTATGCCTTTAATTTCAATCCCCTCTGACTCTAATCATAACTTTATGGTGGCTCATAAAAATTACCCAAGGATTGTCCAAGTGAATTTATTAATTCATGCTTCCGTCATCTCTGAATTCTTTTATGATTTTCTCGCTAAAGAATCGCACATCTTTTGGTACTTGAAAAATTAACGACTATACTTATTCAAATGGCAATTCGTTAGAGCCACACATATAGGAGGATCCAATTGGGAACCAACAACGCTTTCGCCGTCAGACCCTAAAAATGAAATCTTATACCACGATCTGGCTGGCTCAATGCGAGTTAGCTCGAAAATAACTTAATTTTTCACTGTCCATGTCACCACTATATTGGTGTTGAAACGACTTGAAATAACTTGAAAGAATATAAAGAGTGAGAGCTTTATCAAACGATGGTATATGATTCAATTAATTTAATTAGTAGGCTCATGTAATAAAACTTGTTCCAAAACGCACGTAAGAAGACCATAATGGAAGGAGTAAAGAGAAAGCTTACCGTCTTATCTTCGATGAGTCCAACCCGGCAGTCTAAATGAGTACTTTCTCCCTCGCGAACAGTAACGTTCACTGGGTTCTCTTCGAAGTGCGGACCCCATGGATGGCTATGATGATGATGTCTGGAAAGAAGTAAAGCACAGCATTCATTATTATTACTATCATCATCAGCATCAGACTTTGAGCTTGGAATCAATGTAAGACAGAATTTCGCAAGGTCGGTTATGGAGACAACATGGCGGTCTTCGTGGATCTGTGTTGGATTGTACGTAAGCATTAACCCTAGAATAACAGGGGCATTTAGGTATCAGGTCATAGGAAAAGTCATCTTGCGTGGAGGAACACGAAAGCGAGTAAAATGTACGGCGTTCTTTTGAAAGCCAACGAAGCCATGGAAGAATGGTGGTGCAGATGATGATGAAACAGAAGGCGGCTTACGAACCTCTCACGTCTACAAGACTTGTGGTCACACAGCCAGTACATTCTACTAAGGGGCTTTACTTAAATGCTATCCATGAAACATAAGAGCCCTATCGTGTAAGTTTGGACTCATAATGGCACCTTTAATATCGCAATTTGTGGCGTAAATAGCACTGATAATTGCAATTATGAACTCGTCTGCGTGCTGGAGGTTTAACTACACTGTAATTTTCACTTCTTCCCCGTGTCGCCACCCTTAAAGTTGCACAGAAAACGCGACACCAGTTCGATTACTTTCATTGGTTTCCATTCAACTCCTCTATCCTACGGTGATGATGGAGCTAGCGCTACGAAACTCTTCATCTTTCCTTTCAATACGCATTCCCACAAAGAGTTGCCGATTTCTAACCTCTAATAACAGCGTTCATCCTCTCACTATCTCCTACGTCCTTAGAATGCCTTAATCAAACCGATCCTCGTACTTTCTTTTGCTCATTGTGGTAACCATGATTTACCGATCGTTTCATTATTAGTGAGATGAGAGTATATTTTTATGTATATCGTGGTCTGTGCTGTAAGATGAAGAAGAAAACTTGTCCTAAACGATCGGGGGATTGGCCTGGGTGAGTTGAACTTATTGGCAATGGGCTAATGCAATGCATTGGTTAGTTACAGGGGAGGAGCTGGTGATTCATCGAGGCATAACAGTTTCATTAAAAGCCATTGCTTCCTAAGTTCACACACTGGGAGATAGACACAATGGTGGGTAATGGAGAAAGTGCGTCTATTTGCTGAATCAATGAATACTTGTTAAGCTGCAATTTGTAACTGTGCAGTTTGCCCTGGACGCTCCTCAACTGTATTATAATGACTTCGTCTATAGAGGCAGAGGAGCGATAAAGACTTATTTACGGCCTCAAACTCGCTGCCAAGAAGGAGAAAGAAGTGTACAGTGGGCTAATACCAATACTGCTCTGGACCACCTTGGACGTAAAATTCATACTGTACACCATAAGATTCAGACCCCTAGCTGATCCTGACTCTACGTCTATAAGTAGGTACACATAGTGTACCTACACATATACTAATAGTGCAGTGTCTGCATAGGCATCCCTCTCTTTCGCTTTCTTGCCAAATGACAATCTCGTAGGATTTCCTATGCTTAAGTGTGCTCTTCCGATGCTATGGCTGAACAGGCCGCAAATTTCACCAATAAAGCGTCCCTTCCATATCCCCCTCTCTATTTGCATATTGGCACAGTTTTACAACTGGCTTAAGTTAACGATTCTCGACAGTAGAGCCTTTACCCGACACAGTAACACTTAACACCACCCCGACATGTGGGTGGAAATCAGAGCCAAAAACTTTTACATGAGAAACTGACAGAGTGGCAGACGATATAATGGGACTAACATATCCACTCAGCAAATAGTGGCGAGCTTAAAAAGTCAAACTTTTCCAAACTGTAACTCATACATGCACAGGCACACAACTTGGTTCTTTTCAACTAAATAAATGTAGCGTGGGGAGATTAAACCGGACTCTGTGTGAACGTGAACCCTGTCTCACTTAGTCAAAGTCGCAAGGCCTCATCGAATTTCAATGTAAAAGTAATCATGGTAAACACAAACAGACGGAGACAGTTGATTACCATCACCCGGAAGTGCTATACAGAATGATTTTATCCATCCAACTTGAATGCTACACTAACGTGGGTGTTCTAGAAGGAAACGAACGAGATGAAAAATACATGTACAATCTCCTGTATGCGTGTTTACTCTTATGTTCATTAAAAGACCTATGAGGTTTCCTACTATTGCGGTACCAGTGTAGAAAGGTTGGAAAAACTTTTTTTCCACTAATGTGGTCTTCCACTCAACGTAGCTGAGGTGTAATTTTGGGTTACGGTGTCCACTTTCTTTGCCGAATGCAATGATGAAATGTATCCGTGTGTATGTCTACCTTCAGCAAAGCATATCACGAATAAGTACACCATGAAAAAAACTTTATTTTTCCTTTTTTCGCTTCCTCTGTGAATGAGAATTGAGTAAAGGGAAGCCAGGACTTGGAACCAAGGATGAGGAACCTTTATGTTGTTTCAGTTATTATTGTTAACTTTTGTTGAATACTTTTTCCTTCTTTTTGCATGCCAAGGTGCGTATAGGAGGAGCGGCACAAGTACTGTGAACGGATCATCGGCCGCATTGAATCAAAAGTTTGTCCGTTTCAAAGCAATAATAATTTCGAGAAAGTTTTCTGGACTTTGGGGAGAAGGACGACAGATCGGGTATTTTCAAAGGGACTTGGTCTTCACACGTATCAAGTAATACTCGCCTCTGTCCATCCATCCGTTCCTAATGATGGGTCTGCAGGAGAATATCCATGTTGTTCTTTCTCTTTCACACCCACACTCCCTATTCTCGCAAGCAATTCAACCGGCAAAATGTTTTCTGTCTCTCTAGTGGAAGAGTGGAATTCAAGTAAGAAAGTAAAATCGCACTTTTACAGTGACGGAGCATTTGAGGGCGTTAAGGAACAAGCATACAAAGCAAGCAAACAAATGTTACCTGAGATTTGCGTGTGAGTCGTAAACATGAGCTGGAAGAGCAGGATCTGATGATGGTGGTTCGGTTGATGTCATATTATCTGCCAAGATCAGCATCACGCTTTCTGCAATACGTAAAAAAAACATCAGTACATTACATTCAAGTACATACAAGTTTATACACGCGAAATAATGCTTGCTTTAGATATGTGAACGGAGTTTCTCTGAATACAAACTCTAGGTAACTAGGTGAAAGTACTTGGTGAAATTCATATGGTACAAGGACGACGATGATAGTAAATGCAAGTCAGATGGGTTGATTAACATTGCTGATGAAGAAAGACGCCTCAGTCAGCATTCTTCCTCTAGTATGAAGGTGTGAGAATGACTATCTGAATGCTGTCAACAGGCCCTGATACAAAACGCGTTAACCACCATCGCTTTTCATCCTTCAAGTATGTAGTAGTCGTAGCAGTATTTTTTTGCCCATGGACTCCTTCATTTATGTAAGTATACGTTCGCAATTTTGAAATTCTGAAACAGTGTTATGAAGAAAGCACATTGGGATTCCATTCAGGTCCTTCTCTTCTGCAAAATTAGCTTTTGATCTCCGCCTTTAAAATATTCAAGGGTCGCGTACCGACTTTCATTCTCTATCAGACACTCACACACATGCATTCATGCTTTGCACTTTGCTTTTATGTTGCTTGCTGACGACCATGATGATGTTCGCTTTATCCAAATACTCTCTCTCTCTTTTCCTTCATCATTTCCTTATGTATTTGCAGAAAGTTGAAACTAAATGAAGGGAAAGTTTCGTCTCTACTCAAATGAACAAGTTGGTGAGAGAGAAAGGTGAGGGAGGATTTTGTTTATGAAGGCTAAATTAAGAAAGTATGGCGCGGGAAGTAGCCAATGTAAATCCTTTGGCCTCCTCACACTGAAACAGCTAATGAAATTTTTTTGCCAAAATTAAACAAATTAATTTTCTCTCCGCAACTTACCTCTTGCTAACCCTTTGTTTGTTCAAAAGTTGATGCATTAATTCAAGTAGGTGCACTAACACACACATGTGGACAAGAGCTTCCCAGCCTACATGCTCTCACATTGTAGAACAACACACCGCACATACATATGAATAGTCAAGCGTACTTTCAATTCTTCACAGCACACATCTACATTGCTATACTCTCACTGTGAAAGCATAAGTTCAGCCTAAATTAACTTGTTCAAGAGCAACTTTTTCATTACACTTTACCACTTCCTATAACAGAATCAACGGACTTAAATCGAGAAACTTCTGCGTTCTTCCCACATCTGGTAATTTCCTGTTCAATTCCTAACTCCGATGTAAATTAGCTTCATCATATGCAACCTTGCTTTTTTTTCTAGTGCATACAACAGAACAATTTTACATACTTTTAGCTAAATTTTTCCTCATATGCGTCACATGGGAAAAATTTAGAGTTGTGCGGATTATATACGCAAGCATTCACTCAAGTTGTACCGAGTATCCTTACAAGGCTGAGGGAACTTGACGGAGGATATTCGTTAAATTATCTGTCGTACTCAACCCCCTCCCCCCTCTCAAGTTACTCGCATCTATTGATTCATGCAAATCCTTTAATCTCAGCAGCTGATTCTGCTCTCTTTTGATGTTTATTTCCTATGATAAATCTCATCAATGCTGGATGTTGCCATGAAAGCTACGTGGCTAACAGCGTAATATCATTACTACTGTTCTTAAGTTACACGAATGTCACGGTATTGCTACAACTTGTTAATTTTGGATAGTAGCATGTACTTATTATGTGTTGTATATCCAATGTCCACTTGATCTGACATCTCTCACGGCCTCAGTTATTCCTGTGAAATACACTACTGAGAATGGCTAACTGACGAATGTAGGTATGCATGTTTGCTACACCACTTCATCCTTGTTCAAACTAATTAATCATCAAGTGATGATGATGGTGGACAAATCGCACTGTAGCACAGTTGTCAAATCACGCGTATTCTTGCATAGTATAGTAGCCTTGTACTGAAACGCCTATGCCTCCCTTCTTGAATGGCTGCTATAGCAGTGTGAAAGACAGGGGGGAACTTATTCACCACAGTTATGAACATGAGCTAGCGAGACCAGGAAATGCTCATTAAATAAAGCAACTGTCGTATACATGATGCATGAAAAGTTACTTACTTGGTGACAGAAGAAGGAGAAGGAACGCTAGAAATTCAGTCATAATCCATTAATGCAGAGAGTTCATCTTGATGGTGAAATCCAGGGCAGACATGAAAAGATAGATAATTGTTAACAAGTGAGTCCCATTGAATGCTGCTGAATTGTATGGATTATTATAAAAGCTTCCCTACTGCTATTCGCTTGTACGCAGGCAATAATGTGAATGCCTTCGTGTCAACGAAAGTCATGAAATTTGGACCTGCTGCGCCCGAAGTCTAAATAAAACATTGCAGGAGCGAGGACAATCTTGGCCGTCGAAGGAAGCAACCAACATGTGTGCATATTATCAAGCAGGCTGTGACGGGATTACACGACTAGCTATCAGCCCATATTAATTTGCATGATTTATCACCACATGATCTTTTGATTGTCATTAAACAGCCTTTTAACTTTAGCCCACATGTTCCCCAGCTTAAGTACGATCGTTGTCATCACCCATTGCCCCATACAGTGGCCAGAACCAAGTCCAGTCCTCCATGAAGAATGAGAAATCGCCTGAAAATGTGTATTTAAGTGTTTATTAATCCTCAGGGCCATCAATCCTTTTGGCATCCGCATGAGCTTCCATGCATGTGAAATCCATTGTACTTGTCGTGTCTGCAGTAGTGACATGTAATTCATATAAGAGGAACACAAGGAAAATGGTCATTATGAAAGGAGCTCACTTGCTCCGTGGGAAAGACGTGCTGTTGGGAATACACACGCAAAGCCATCCAGGTCAGCAACTAAGACAGCTCATTAGGGTCAAGTGAGTGAGGAGAGAAGGAAACAAAGGCTACAAACATGGCCCTTGGTTCCTCAAGCTTCTACTAAGCCAAAGTATTATGAATGATTGAAGCAAGTAACGAATGAATAATAGTCCAGCATATACATACGAGCAGCCTCTCACTCCGCTACTCTTCAAACATCAATTGATCCAATGAGCTATTCCTGGACAAGCTCCACATAGGCTTTCTGCGCCCACTTCTTTCGCATGTCTTCACACATCACGTAGCCCTCTCAGCAAAGGCGTGAAAAGAGTCATAGAATGTGACACATTGTCATTGAATTTTCTCCTTAAATTCTCACCATTAGCTGAATAAATGAAACATACAGGCCAGAATAATATACATTTAAGGTGACAGCCGTGGATGTACAGTGAAATAGCGATAGCTATTGTGATAAAAATCACTAGTCAGAAGAACCGCATGATTACACATAAAGGATCCTATGCATTTTTTTATTTCTTCCGTCTAAAAAATAAGCCATGATGGGAAGTTACAGCGGCTATAATATATGGAGTGATATTAAGGAAGAAAGCCACCATATGGATTCTATGAGAGGAAGTAATTGAATCCCTTCAAGTGCCTCCTCATCATTTTCCATTTGCTTTTCCATTATGATTTTATTTTAAAGAAGACACCATTTAAGCTAGCAGGATTCAAGTCCATCAGCACTATTTAAATTTCGTATCCAACTCAAAAAACCTTAAGGATAGATCTGAGCTAGTAGTATGTATTAATTTCTCGTGGGTAAAGTACATGAAGAAAGGAAAATAGTAGAGTTGGAGGCTGTTAATATATTGCACTTTATCGAACAGTGAAGAATCAAGCAGGAAACTTTTAAAGGTGTTGATGAAGGTAATTTCCAGGCTTCTTCTACTCCCGTTGATTCATATATAACGTGAAAAACTTTTTTCCAAAGCAAACTCAATAAATTCTTGTACAAGAAAAAATTTCCTTCTCTCTATACTGTAGTTTTGCCAGTTTCAGAATTATATAAGCTTATCATAGGTACAAAGAAAAGATGGACGCTTCTCTCAAGTTTTCATACACACTGGCACTTCAAGATTTTGGCAAATTTGCAGGCAGCTATGAGTTAAACGAAGCGAATCTGGAGCGAAGATAAGAGTGAGAGCATCCGCCGAGAAGAAAGAAAAACTAAGGAGTGTGGTGACTATGGCCCTTTTCCCCGCAACTGCAGGCTGAGAATGAATGACAAGGATACAGACAACAATTGCGGTTGTCATATACTACGTCGAAGTGAATGAGCCTTCCCATGGAGCTACTCCGAATAAGGAGAAAGATGGCTGGGAAAACCCGGTGGTTCTTAATTACATAAACGACGGGATATACTTTCTTCCAACTTTCATAGACGGATCATATGTAGGGAGAAGATCAAACGAAACAAATAGGCTTGCCTTTTCAAGTGTGCTATGCTTCTGCTCGCGATAGTATTTAACATCAAGTCGCGGCAATCAGCATGCTGATGACAAAGTTGCTTTTGGTATGAAAGCTACAACATTCGCCATGTGTAGAGAGAGACAGGAAGAGATAGAGATTTTTAATGAGTTTTATCGTCCATGCTAGCATCCTGTTAGTTAAGATGACAAGGAGGAAAGCTAACTGAGCTGATTCTCTTATTTTTTTGCTTCGCGAGAGGAAATTAGAGAGTTACAAAGCTTGATTTGTTGATGATATGCAAGGGCAGTATCTAATACATTAAATATGTGTATGTAATACACATATAGCTCTGCTGTAATCAGCGTCACCGATACAGGCACTCCTCTTTCTTCTTTTGACATCTTTTCTTCATGTTCTTCTCCTTCATTATCATCAAAGCCTACCAGACTTTGTGCTATTGATCTCCTCTTGAAGCATCTTAGCCCAGTCTTCACCTTTTCTCATAGGCTTTGGAATCCTTCTAGGAATCTGTTCCAAACGACGAAGCAAGCTCTCACCGTTCCACTCTTCCGTAGGAATGCCAGCCTGCAGGGCACTCTCAGGAAACTTGTAGGGCGAGGCGGTGGAGAGTATATAAAAGAGACGTTTACAAGCCGTTGCCTCGCTTGAATGACTGGACTCACTGGACGGACATGTGAGTTTTGAATGGATGAGCGCCAGAGCAGTGGCCGTATGAGGACAGATCTTTTTGGTAAACAGAATTTGGATGAATTCCAAGGGAAATAAATTGGCGTAGAGATGGAGCAACAAATCTTACCATATAATGGCTTTCCTCCCAGCAATTTTTAATGGTCGTGTAGATAAGCTCAGTGTCAATGCTCACGGAACTGAGGACAACGTTGGATATACGAGCTATGATATCCTGAGGGATGTCGACAAAAGCAGGAGTCTGACCGGACTCAGCCTTTGTCATGATTGATGTGATTGTGGGCGCATCCGAGAAGAGGTATAGGAGACGCTCCACGTTGTATGGAGTTCCAATGTCCATTGCATTGGCAGGAGTAGACCAGACTTGACCTCCCCACCTTAACTTTCCCTGCCGAAGTAGAAGATCCACTGCGTCATTTCTATTAGTTGCAACGTGGAGTTTGATTGGGACACCCATAAGTTTGGCAATGACTCCAGCAAGGGCATTCCCTGCAGCCCCTGTTGGCACCACGACCTCAACTCCATCCCCTGCCACCAGAGAGATGTATACATAATGGGCTACCTGTCCACATGAATTAAGGCAAAGTAAGGTGACGGTAGCATATGTTACATCTCCACCTTCTCCTGCTCCTCCTTACGTCATGCACGAGCCACTCTCAAAATTGAGAACGGAGAAAGATTAATGATAATTTTTACTTGAATCATTATTCTAGACCAGTTAATGGAGTTGATGGATATGAGACCGGCTTGTGGGAAGGCCTGTTTTATAGGCACATCTAAATCATCTGAAGTTCCTTCTACTTCAAAGAGGTGAACATTCTCATCCTCCACCGTCACCATCTGAAGTTCTTGAACCGGCGACACTTTCCCTTTCGGGAATAAAACGACGACATCCACACCTGGCAATCCACGCACAGCCTCAATAGCAGCACTTCCTGTGTCCCCAGATGTTCCTATCTGAAACACAGCCAAGGATCATTCATCATCATACTCTCCATCATCAGTCAGCCAATTTTTTGGGCACCTGCGTATGCACATAAGCATTAACAGTAATTGCATACCACAATCGTCACATGCTTCTTCCTCGTGTTCACAAAGTACTGGATCAGTTGGCCGACCAATGATAAGGCATAGTCCTTAAATGAGGCTGTTTTCCCGTGGAACAATTCTGCTACTACAATCTCATCCTCATTTCCTCTTCCTGATTTCAGCTGATGAAATTTGACGACCGACGGATCATCGAATTTTGCATAAGCTCTTTGGATGCAACCCTGGAGAACATCATTGGGAAGCTCATCTTCCGCTACGTACAACTGGACGATTTTGGCCACAACTTGAGGATAAGTCAAACGGTTCTTCCGCCATTCAGCCAATGTTTCTACGCAAATCTCGGGAATTCTCTCTGGCATGAAGAGCCCGCCATCAGGTGCAAAGCCTGAGAACAATGCTTCTTCGAAGCTCACCCCAGTGGTGCCTGCGCGAGTGCTAGAATACTTCATCTCCCTGCAAGTTATCGTATTCTCCTTATCCTCGTCTTTAATGACGCTGAATAATACCTCATTTCCTTAATTTTATGAGCTCATAAAACCCACCACAGCTCGATATCTCAAGTGAGAATGTGCTCTCTACTTCACACATGCTGGAAAGAAATATCAGTAACCTGCGACTACTGGTCCAAGAAATTCCAACACGTACCTTTGTAAAGGATGACGCCAGTTACAAATATTTCAATGTTTGGTGCACACTGTAGTGACAGCACTTTAACTAACTGATCAAATTTGAACTGATAATGACCTTATTGCAAATGGTCAACTTTTTAGGTAGATAAGCTGTGAATCCAAGGGTGTGACTACTCCTTGGACTTCTAGAGATGTGAATGATGATTGGACAGAGCCGACTTGATAATTTTGTACGCCTGCTTCAGTGCTTGCTTGGATCTGACAGGAAGGCTCTCGTGTTGAAAAAACAAATTGGAGTAGGAAGAATTTAATGTTTTTACGTGCTTGTCTCTCCCCCTCCACACATTAGATTATTATCGGTCTTGTTGACGTACATGGGTAAGTTAAACACACACTGCTTTTCTGAGTGGTAGAGTGACGTACAGAGTCACTAATGTAAAGGCATATGTCATCGTCAAATCTCCCTCTGGTTTTCCATTCCATTCAAATGTAACTTTTAGCATTTGGATCATTTATTCAGAATCTAATTACATGTCAACTTTTAATTCCATACCATAATATGTGTTACATTAGGAAGACTCTTTTTCGCTCACTCTCTCTCTGTCAGTCGCCAAGATACACACTACCCCACATTATTTTTCCATTAAGAAGCCCATACATGCTGGAGAGCTTGGAATAGAGAAACGACAACGACGATGTCTCCACCAAGCATTTTGAGGCAGTGTCATTCATTGTGAATGAATGAAAACTAAGACGACGTAGTGGTAGAGAGAGTAGCATAAATGCAGTGACACGATGAGTGAAATTCAACTGACAAATTACTCCTTGTCTTAATGCAGCTTCCAGTTTCCACGTTACAATCATCATCATCATGATAATATGCCCCTCGTTGTGCCAGAGGCAGGAAGGAACTAAGAATGTAAAGAAGGTGGTCAGAGGAAGAGTTTCTTCTTCTCTTCTTCAAAACTTTTCGCACGAGTGATAATTTATATGGGAAAAACTAGGTGGAAGTTAAGTGCAAGAGAGAATAAATTAAGAATGAAAAAGACTTCTTTTCCGTTCATTTAACCTCCTTCTTCCTTCCATTACTTTCTCTATTACATACATACAGACGGCAGTCAGTGGGATGGCGTACTGTAAACGCAAACTTATATTCATCAGCCTTTCCATTTGGCAACAGTAGTAAAGTTTTAGTCAGCAGCAATACGTTTTCCCTATGAGAGCTTCGAGCTCCGTGTGTGCGTTGAATGTAAGACAGACGGCTGTGTATATGTAAAAGCATGGAGGACTAATGGTAACATTCATCCTTATAATACCGCAGAAATGAATTCATGACGGAGTTCTTAACTAACGCATTATTATAGTCACAAACACAACCAAGAAGGACCGGCCCCGCTGTATATGCGCAATTAACGAGGAGCAAGCTGTATTTACTTCAGCCAGTCAGTCAGTAATAAAGTAGTCTTAAATCCGCCTTGCATACATTCTCTCATTTATCTCATAGCAAAAGGCAGTGATAATAAACCACAAATTCTGTTTGCATGAGAAACGAGCCCACTATTGTATGTACGTAATGGCCTCAGTGTATGTGGCTGGGTGTCATAAATATCAAATTTATTGACTTTACACGCATCAGCACAGCGGCTGTAATGCTAAGTGAGCGGGGAATTATTTAAAATTTAATTTTTCTCCTGTGTCTGCCGCCAGTGCGTGTGGCCTTCTTGACAGTAGTTGAATGTTCGCTTTAACAATATATAATTGCGTGCATGTATATACTTGAGCATTATAATGCTGGTATGTACACGAGGTTAACTGGCAAGGCAGTTACATTCGAATATTCGTACCCAGAGGGACATGATCCATGAAAACACGCATGTTTACCCGAAAGTGGTCACTTTCTTTTAGTGATTGGAATGCCTTATGGTGTGACCACAAACACGCCATTTACTTCTTTAATTGAACGACACACGAGGGAACAGCGGCTCTGATTTTGAATGTGCCATTTATTTCCCCAAGCTTCACATTTTAATGCACTGTTCTGGTAGCCGTGATGCATTAATTTCATCCGCCGTTAGTGCCATGCATCTTTTGAACCACATAAAGCTCAATAGTGACGGGTTCCTCACAAGCTTTTATCTCTCAGTTGTTACGACCTCGGGCTGTGGCGCTCTAATCTCAACTCATCCATTCCTACCCTTGACTTGGTGATATTCATCATCATTGTGGAATCACAGCCAACCGCGATGTAAACCAAAGTGAGGTTTCATTTAGAAGACTACTGTGAAGAGAGGAGGGATGAGAAGCCTGAAGGAGAGGTAACGGAAGCGTAGAGCAGCCATAGGAAATTAATCGCACGTACCAAACTTTTGACACCTATTTCAAAAAAAGTTTCCAACCTAAAGGGAATAGACGGCGAGAGTTATCCTGTCTGCAAGGTGTGAGTGGGTTCTTATCCACGTGCATGTCTGAGTATGTGAGAGAAGAAGGAAGGAACAGAAAAAAGAGGAGAGGAATCTGGTGAAAGTTTTTAACATTAATTACAAGTCAATTTCTAACCAACTTCGCCCCTCTCTTCCTGCACCACTCTGGGCTATGCTGTCGTCTTAATAGAGAGCTTACGCTTTCACTCATTCAGCCCTCCCCTGATGGCTTGTTTAATACTTTTTTGTACGAGAGGAAAATTTTTGATTCCTTTGCCACTTGCTTGTGATGATGCAGGCGGGCGACTGTAATGTACTTTCACTTACTTGAATACTCTTCATATTCAAGCACATATAAAGAGCTACACTTTAGCCGAACAATCCATAATTCATCAGACACTATGAGCCACATCCCTCTCTGTCTTCCTTCTCCCTTTTACCTACTTGTTATGCTCGAAGCACACATGGTGGTGATGGCGTGAAAGGATGCAAAAGAGCCTGATGTAAAGCACGTTCCACTATCTAACCCGCAGTACTGTACCAATGTAACAGAAGAAACGCTATACGGACATTGTTTTACACCCTGCCTCGTAGCACAGAGGATAATGAGGAGAGAAAACATTGAGCGAGAATCCCAGTAGGAAGAGGATGTAGAGGAGCAGCATCGTATAAAAACTGTCAATTTGCCAAAGTGGTCTTATATAACTCCCGTAGATATTCCATAGACTCAATTTAAGATGTATGAGCGTCATTCCACCGAGCATATGGAAGGTAAAACATGAATTATTATTCAGGAATGGGCTGAAAATAATGTTGTTTAACTGAATTTTTCATCTGAAAACCACCATCATCCCCACGAAAAGTCTATGATCCCACTAAAACTTGGATAGAATGCATAGTTGTCTTGGGACTTGGCACACGAGACTGCACATCTAAATTGACTTCTCAATCATCTTCATTACACCATGTATGCATGTTATATGCGCCAGCATGAATATCATATTAGTATGACATGGATTCACATTAACAGCTGCATTATTGTACGGCTAAGTTTCTGCTCAACCACTGAGATTTCCCCTCGTTACAACATCATTATACCCTCTCTCTCTCTTTCTCTGGTCTTGAGTGAGTGATTTGGTTGCTCTTGCGGTTCCCCTGAAATTTCCTCCTCAGGCCACGGAACACACGCACACACACAAATGAGCTTTGAATCCTCCTGCTCCTGTACTCTTGTCAATTCTTTATCATCCTACGGCCATTATTACTAATTTGCCCAGACTTCCCCCCTTAACCAGGATCAAGCTTGTGTGTGCTTGGCTTCTCTTAGCTAAACTTTGGTCGTTGATATGAGTGGAATGCTAAAATGGCATTCTTCAGCCAGCTAGTCCCGTCATCATCATGTGGTAGTCTTGATGAATTTTAAGTGCCTCAGAAAGGTGCGTGTGCCAAGTGCAACGGATCACTATCTCTGCTAAGTTTTCAGTGGATTCTGGAGTTTGAGTAGTGGATTCGTCGCTCGCACTCCACGCTTCATATACTAAAAGAACGTGACATGCGGGTCTCAGCTGTGCTGGGGTCAGCATAGGCTTAACAAAATGAACTCTCTTCAGAACATCACGTCATTAGATCCCTCCTGCTCCCATATAATCTCCCCTCTAGGCGCCTAAAGAAGAGTCCTAGAGGTCTTGATGTGCGCTGGCTGCCCTACGAATGTTGAGCAACTTGGGTACATGTACGACATCCTGGTTTATTGAACTTGGCAAGTCATTCTCATGTACTCATAGATACAAATTTCTACCCTTTGCTGTCGATTCATTTATGCCTAGGAAGACATTATAAAAGAATCAAATTGGTTCACAAATATACTCGCAACGGTTCTCTCGTGTACACAATGCTACAAAACTACGTTCCTTGGTAGGAAAGAGTAAGCTGAAAGAGCGAGTCTAATCCGATGCGAAGGTCACAAAGACAACCAGCGAAACTAAAGTGGATTTTTGTCTCTACTTTCTCGCTCTGCATGAATCTGTGCATAAATTTGGAGTAAATCTGGAAGTGAATTTATCAGAAGGGACATCATTAAACAAAAACAACGTGACATGTGCTGGAGAGAGGGATTATTAGGAAGACATGGTGGGTTGGTTTAGAATGAAAAGCAGAAGAAGAACGAGTCTGCTTGAAGGGATCGACATTAAGAGACACTGGAGAGACGGGTGGAACGTGGTGGAAGACGGGAGCAAGTGAGAGGGGAACTAGAATGTGAAATGAGTGAACTTGGCATTACCAAGAATGTCTCCCTATTTCTCTAAAAGAGATCAACATGATGGCTTTGAAATCCTCCTCCATCACCTCCTTGGACTTTCTCCAACTCCACGTTGTTATGTACTTGCAGCGTCGTTAAAATTATTCAAACGCTCTGCTCCTGGTCTTGTGCCTGAACCGCAGAGACAGAAGGAGTGAGATTGAACATGGGGGCTATAGTGTGCCCCATAGTGTTATACGGTCTACTTTCTCGGCTTATAATAGGTTCATGTTGTTTTCACGACCTAAGCTGGAAGGAAACAGAGTGAAAGGGATGATGACTCTTGATTGTTTATGGGTAAGATGTTTGAAACGGACGCCTTCGTGGCATCAGAACAGATTTACGCATTACATTACGCTTGACTAGGACACTTTAAGAAGTTCAATGAACGAGCTAATTAGGGTCAAATGCAAGGGCATGTATTCTGTACGATCTATTGATAACAACTGTGCTGGTCAAAATTATACTGCTTCTGTGGATGTTGTTGGTCTTAAGGATATAGCTGATCAAATTGTTTGTGATGTTGATCCACTCTGCCACGATGCTGTTGCTCGCTATATTCTCGATAGTTCTTCTGTGCTTAGTAGAATTGTCCGTGTTTGTTTTAGCGCTGATCATCTGGGAGTATTGGGGGTTCTGCTTCCATTGTCCATAATCCATGCGCTCTCTCTATATTGACAACAGTTTTTTTGAATCCTTCCCGTCTTAAATTCTCCTCCGTCAGGTCAATCGGATGAGCAAGATGAAGTCAGTTCAAATTGAGAAACTCAAAGTCTCTACGTACATGCTCGTTAGCAAGATCTTGGCTTCAGTTGTCAGATTAGTAATTGAAAGAAACTAAAGCCATGCCGACGCAAGCAGGCTCAATGATTATGTAGCAACATAGACACCTAAATACTTCCCGCCTAATGGCATGTACACATTTCTCACGTTTACACGGATTCCGCAATGCTTCTGCTTAAAGTCTAAAAGACAATTAGTGGCACGTTTACTCTTTCCCTTCTTTTCACTCGCCGGGGTAAATCGATGACGGAGATTTGCAGCTGTGTAATCTGGAAGGCTAAAAGCCACCAAAACAGCATTTGTGTCGAAAATATTGCCGTCCATCACGAAAGACGGTATTCCGCAAGCTTTTCTATTGTTTAGGTGGTATCTGTGGGTCCTTGTGTTAGAAATTACGAAGGATGTCAAAATCAAAGTTCTAGGAGGTAGACGCAACTTAATAATTTCTCCCGATCCATAACATTCCATGTGCACTACTTCTTGATTGCCCATGTGATCAAACGAATTGATCTTATTGGCTTTATGCATCTATTCATTCGACATAGACTATCATAGTAACTGTCAGTTTACTGAAGAATGTCGTTAAAGACATCGGAGAATCGCAAGCCTGCATTTTGCTCCAAGAGCACAATGATGACTCGTCCCATCAGTCGGTTGTAGGTCTCGAAGAAATCTGCAGTTTTTGAGATCGCAATAGCCATACAATTATGCTTGATTATGACTAGCAACATCCACTAACAAAAGCTGACAGACATCGGAGATTTGTTTGCCGGACACAAAGTTAGCAAGCTCTGCTTGACACGGTTTAGCTTACAATCGCACACTTGGCAAGGCTTGTGATCTCAAGTTTGATATTATAGAAAGTCAAAGGTGACAGTATAATAGTCAAAATCAAAGAGAAGAGGAATCTGGATATAGATTTTCTCTAGTCAGAGAAATCCTGTGCTTGCCAACGAGAGAGCCGACGTGCACTAAAAATATAATTGACACGAGCTACAAGAGTGAGTGCGATGCCTCGGGGGATGCACTTCGTCGTTACCAGTGGAACGATTTGAAGCAATGTGTACTCCTTCTTCGTTTGATCTCCACCAAGGACTCCAAAGTACTACCCAGCATATTGATTAGGTAGGCTTTGAATGTATATTGCTTTGCTGACTCCAACTGTATCATCACATTGACCTGACCGCTTCCGTTGGGCTTACCCATCATCATTACAATACCATCAGGGCTCACTGCCTTTCCATGTCGATGATGATGTCGACAAGGCTGATGCTCAGTTGGTTTTGAGCTTGTGTCCATCAGTGTGTTGTTCTCCTGCTTAGGTTCAGGAGGACGTGGTGAAGGGTCCACAGGGGCCTTCTTCACCTCTTTTCTACTCTCCGTCTGCTTGATATCATTCGAACGTGGTTTAGTCTTTCGGATTTTCTTACATCCTTTGCTCTTTTGTTTTTTCTCCTTCGATTCCATATCGATTCACACTTGTGTAATCACTGCAATGGCCAGGTATCCTTAGACTCATGTACGTTACTGCTAGTCTTTTACAAGATGAACTGCCGCCACCACTCGAGCACTCTGCCCTCTTCCCTGGGCAACGCATTAAAAATTGAAAGTTGCAGTTTCGAAGAGGAGAACAGCAACAAAGACAATTGTATCACGGTGGCGTTAGCAACCAGAATGGCAAGCGAGTTTGGTGATTACTGGCCATGGGCACTCTTACTCTTCTAGAAGCCGACGGGGAGAATAGTGAGAGGAAAACAAAGTGAAGACCTTTGATTCAGGCATTCATGTCTCGAGCGGAGCAGCAACTGATGATCTCCTACACTCGACCTCCCTTGACAAAGCATTGCCCACATTAAGCTGGTATCCAAGCCTACAAACACAATCGACCGGTATACCCGAATAATGTTCGGCAGCACTACACATCGCATTTACCCGCATAACTCCGTGACAATAGGAAAACTTGGGATTTCTAGATGGACAGTGGGAAGATAACGGCTGGCTAGAGCATTGTCCTGCATGAAATCTCTACGTCTGCCTATACGGTGGAATGGATGCTACCCGCACCATGTGCAATTATCGGTCTAATGGGACCGAGAACAACTCCCGTTTTGCTGTCCTACCAAATAGCCTCCATGTTCACACCTCTCTGCTCGTTTCGTTTGTCATACAAAGCCACAGCTTCAATTTGCATCCGGCACATCCCCCATTGGCAAATAATGAGGGAGAAGGCAAACAGAACTTTACAATTTATGCTCTTATGGTGCAAATTATTGTAATTTTACATAGCCGACAACATGAGATAGCCTAGACACTGTATGTTTTTGTGTCTGTATTGTACACGTACATGCGTTACTTAAGCCCGTGAGACTCTCAATCTCTGCTCCAAACTTGCTCCTAGCTGTTTTTTCTCTGTTTGGAGAAATACATTAACGATGTTTCTACCAGTGAGTAAATGGTTAGATGTGCAAGCAGAATAGTATGGAGCTTATTAAGTCAAACCTAAATAGGATATGGTAAATAGTTGTACCTGGAATTCATTTCCCAATTTTCCTTGAGCACTGGCAGCCAGGTCGCAATGTAATTTCCTCCTTGACTGATGTTCGCAATAAGCTGTCTCTCAAACTTTGCTTGTTCTGATGGAAGGAAATAATTCAGTAAGGCGAAAGCATCTTTTCTTATCTACTACCTCTTCCTCCTGCTTTGCTTTTAATGCTCTCCCTGGAGGCTTTCTCAATATAATAAACCAGCAAATGCATCATGAATTTCTGAGGTTATGCTTAGTCCTGTGTACAAGAACGTACTACTACGCACACAAGGAGCGGCTCAAAAGGCACATCAGAGCTCTGTCCTCGTGGCATTATGTTTTACGCACGTGAACGTGTATTTGTGTGTGTGTATGTATCAGTCTGTATTCAAATAGAAAAATGGAGCAACTGAACGGTAGGAGTCGAGTCATTTGAGTGTGAAATGGAAATAAAAATGTGCGCTACAGTCTATTGTACTGTTAGGGCGGAAAGGAAGTGAAAGTTAAAGTAGTACTGGAACCTTGCCTCTTCCCAGCTGTTCCCTGCATCTTTACTCTTACCACCAGGAGCAGTTGTAATTCTGCGAATTCTTCTCAATGTCTACCTCTCTCTTCCATTATTTACCTAAAGGATAAAGAAGAGAGATAGGTACTGGGTACAGACACGTTAACCATACGTTTCTAATTGGAAGCAAAGGAAGGAAACCACGACATTTCTTGAGTAAATATGGGACTCAGCTGATGAGAAGTCTGGCAAACATCCATTGTAGGTTTACAGGAAAGCGAGTAAGAGAGAGTGAGAGTGAGATTTCGCAACTTTTTTTTCAACTTAGGATGGAGATGATCATAGTGACGTGGTGAGCACAGTGTAGTGGCATACTTCCTATGTTGTTGACTACATGGAAAGTATAATATGACGGGAAGAGTGGTTCAGACAAAAATGAAATTCCCACCGCCCCGCTAGTCGGTCTATTTCAATTCGGAAAAAGTCAGCTCAAAAGCTAGTGAGTATTTTCTCTTCACACCCGTTCCCTTTTTTCTTTCCTTTGCACACCCTCATAAAGTCTTTTCTTGCACACATACACGTACGTAATTTTTGTGTACTTAGACCGAGCACAGAGAAACTAAGGTCAGAGCTCCTTGTGTCTACGTGTGCGTATTTGTACTCAAGAAACGATATGAAGATAGACTGGTGAAGAGGATAAAAGTACATGGAATTGTATGAGGACCGTTGTACGTGCAAAGGTTCTTCAATTATTATTTCCTTTCCCTCTCTTCCTGCAATCCAGCGTCTTCCTCGTACTGTGATTCACTATTATGGAAAGAGGGGTGCAGTCATGTGTATACGTCGAGGCCAAGACCAACGGTGACTTATAGTATGTAAGAGTAGTAGAATATGCTGGCTTTTAACATGTCCCTCGGTAGTGTATCTATGATCCATGCTCCTTTCTTCGCCAACTTTATGTCATTTTTTTCCATTCTTTGCTTCCATCTCCTCCGTCTCATATACTCGCCGTGGTTTCCTCCCAATTTGATCCATTTAAATTTTTTTCCATCCCTCTCTTTTTCGCTGTGTTCATTTCACATATGACTGATATGACAAAGTTTTTACTAACTACCTAAGTTCCTTGCAAATGCCAGCAAGAGCAGCCATAACACAATGTATGCCTTCGTGGCACTAATATCTTGTCCTTTTGATTGCGTGGTGGTCCGGGTGGCAACCCGTCCACATGTTTGTTAGTTCCATTTGGTAATACAACTTGTGGCCCGAGTTTGTATTAAGAAGAACCACGCATATGAAAATTTCAATAACTCGCTCTTCCTTGCCACATTTTATTTCTCCTCTTACAACTTGCACTAGATATTCCTTCGAGATTAATAATAATCATTCGTCCCACACAAATTCCCCAACTTATGTTCTCCCATAAGTGAGCCATGAGAAAATCTTAATTTTGGAAGAGAATTCAAGAAGGCTGCCGATGCCTTCTATATGAAATTCCCATGAATCCCAAGCGAATTGAGTCTAGTACACTGTTGCAGCGCCGTTGAGTTTGAGTGCTCCGCTCTATACTTCCCGCTACGCCAAAAGTTTAGTTGTGGGAAAGCGGAGCCTGAGAGATGTTGGGAAAAACCTTGGAATTGCTTCCATGCCTGCTCGTATGTGCGTTTGCCAGTCTCGTCCAAATTTTACCATTTAAACTTGCAAACTTTGTTTGAGAATAATCTGCTTTACCAATCTTCAAGTTAATGCCAAAATGTATATATAGTTCAATGAGGTGTCGAAAGGAATCGTCTTGAGTCAGCAAGAAATTCTTTACGTAATTGCTAGAAAGCCTATGCATTTGAGAGGCGTCAATTTAAGCCTTAAATTTGTACCTTCACTGTAGTAAATATTGCTGGAATGGTAAACTGTGAACTTTCAGTGCAGCTGTTTCTAGTCCCGTCATCCCATTTTCCTGTTTCCTTTTCTTATTTCCTGCTCCAAATGAAACAGAAAATAGTTCGCACTCTGCGTAATCATTATTACGTACTGCTTGTCTGGACAGCTTTGAACAATACATGTGAGTCAGCTTGCCGTCAAGATGTACAATGCACATGCACTCGCACTCCCATCTGCGTGTACTTGTTGAAAGAAATACGTACACTCTTTTGGAAATCAGTAGAACTTATAATGATTACTGGAACTGCTCGAAGCTCAGTAGTCAATAATGAGGACCCTTTAAAAGATGAAAGAAAGAAACAATTACGTCTGTAAATATATAATTTTCCCAATGCATCTTTCCCTCGTTATATATCCCACTTACGGAGGGATCACAAAGCCTGAGAATTTTTATTAGTCGCGGTATAGTACTATACCGACGACTATTGCCTACGTCCACTTCCGGTGAATCTTATTTCGATCTCTTGCGCGCTGCAGTGAAAAAGGTCTTTAGGAGTCTTTTTCCGCGATTTGGGCAACATCAATCGCTGGAGAACGATTTGGAGATGTGCCTTTGGCTTGTCCGAAGTCTCCAGGTGCCGTTGTTTAGGAGATACATGTGTCCACATTTTGTCGATTTTGGCAGTTTGTGCCGGTTGTGTAAAGGAGAAAAATTGTTTGTTCCTTTTAGTGGGTTTTTCTTAGTGAAGGGAAATCGCTCGGAGCTATGAAGAATGTCCGCTAACACTGCTCCTATTCCTAATGCTGGGTGGTGCTAAATTTCCCCAAGCTGTTTCCCTCCTGCTTCCAATGGGTCGCAATGACAACGTTATTAATTA